>JAOSBN010050864.1:0-14590 GCA_027563595.1 Erythroxylum suave | reverse complement strand
TTCACCCATCATACTCATTTCAAATTCACTTTTCATAAGAATCTCAAAACTTGAACACAACTTTTTAGAAGTTGCACCAAAAATTATATCTTCTACATATATTTGCACAATAATAAAATCATTTTTAATACTTTTTCTAAATAAAGTTTTATGAACTTGACCTCTAATAAAATCATTTTTAATCAAAAATGAACTAAGACGATCATACCATGCAAGAGGTGCTTGTTTCAATCCATACAAAGCTTTATGAAGTTTATACATATAATCTGGTTTATCAAGGTCTTCAAAACCTGAATCACATAATTGACTTATACTGATTAGATTATGCTTTAAACCATCAACTAGCTGAACATTATCAATAGATGAAAAGGAATCTTTACCAATTTTACCGATCCCAATTATTTTGCCCTACTAGTTGTCTCCAAAAGTTACTGATCCTCCTTGCTTATGTTGGAGGTCTAGGAACATAGTCCTTATACTCGTTATATGTCGCGAGCAGTCACTGTCTAAGTACCATTGACGGTGGTTGCTTTTTCCAAGTAAGGAAATCTGAAGTATATATTATATCCTTCTTAAGCACCCATATTTTCTTGGGTCCTTTTGGGGTTAGTCTTATAATTATTCTTAGAATAATAATAAGGATACTGTTTCTTTTTTCTTTCTATTAGGAACAAAATTCCTATTATAAACAACATTACTATTATGATTAGTATTTCTACTAGAAAAGCCTAAACTACTTTTATCATCTGGATGTCTATAACTTCCAATCATATCATTCATCCTTTTTGTACTTTCTGTAAATTTTGATAAATCTACAGAAAGAATATTAATCCTTTGTTGTAACTGATTAATCTCCTCAGATCTATCTACAGTTACTTTCTTTTTCATGTCATCTACTTGTTTCTTAAGGTAGACGTTTTCTTCTTCTAAGAGTTTTATGTTCTTATAATTTTCAACAAATTTCTTTTTCAACAGTCTATATTGTTTTAGAATAGCATATGAATCTTCTAACAATTATAAATAGGCATACTAAAGATCATCAAAGTCAGAGATTACCTCCTCATCACTTTCACCTTCAGCTACCAAGCATATATTTTCTTGTTCTTATGATTCTGAGTTAGATTCAGGCTCAGACGAATCCAGAACTTCCCATTTTGCCATCATGCTTTTTTTGTTTTCTTGACTCTTCTTTTGTTTTCTTTTGAGCAAGGGGCATTTAAACTTGTAATGTCCTGGTTTATTACACTCATAGCAGACGATAGAGCTTTTCTCATTTTTTGAATCTTCTTTTCTAATCTTTTTGAAAGAGGAGTCTTTATTTCCCTTTGTTTTATTTTTCACATCCTTCTAATTTTTCCTGAAATGAAGGATAGTTTGTCTTCATCTTCACTTGAATCTTGATCAGATTCACTGGCATCATCATTCTTGATTTCTTCAATCTTTAATGCTTTTGAAGACATACTTCTATTTTTCTGCATCTTCTGATGCTTCTGATTCTTCTAACTAGCCTTCAATGTAATAGATTTATCCCTTTTAGGATTATCTTCTACATCAAGCTCTACTGCATGGATTTTCAGTTAACCAAGCAATTTGTCTAGCTTTAGCTTGCTTAAATCCTTGGCCTCTTATATTGCTGTTACTTTAGGTGTCCATCTTTTTGGAATACTTCTGAGGATTTTTTGACATGATCTTGACTATCGTAGATTCTTCCCAGAGCTTTAAGTCCATTAATAATTGTTTGGAATCGTCCAAACATTTGATCAATAGACTCATCATCTTTCATCTTGAACAGCTCATGAGCAAGAATACTAATCTTGAATTCTTTCACCTGCTTTGTGCCTTCATATGTAATGTCTAATGTATCCAACATTTCCTTTGCAGATTCGCTCCCATGAACCTTATCATATTCACTTCTTCTTAGAGCACAACTTAAAAAGAACTTGGCCTTTGAGTTTAATTGAACACGAGCTTTCTGATCAGTTGACCATTGATCATGAGAGATACTTTTCCCTTCGAAGTCTATTGCAATAAACGGACCATTTTTAATGATATCCTAAAGATCAATGTGTGTGGATTCTATAAAGAACCGCATCCTGTCCTTCTAATAATGATAATCTTCACCATTGAATGATGTGGGCTTTGAGATGGAGGCACATTCAGCTATAAAAACATGTGATTCAACTATGAATCTTTGTCCTCACTTTGTAACAGTGTTTCTTGGAAAATTGTGCTCTAATACCAACTAAAGTAAATCACTTGTTAATATAGGAATCACGCATAATATATAAAATACACAAGAAGGGGGTTGAATTGTGTTAAATCATCTAAGGTAGTAATCTTTAGAATCTTCTAGATTTTCTAGAAAAACTTAGACGACTACAAAATAATGCATTTAATTCGTTTAAGTAATGCAACAGCAGAAATAATATCTATTCTTCTAACAACAAGAAATTAAATAGATAAGGGTTAGAGAATATGACACCACAATTTATACTGGTCCACCCTTAACCTTTAGGCTACGTTCAGTCCTTAGAGTTTATCTGAGATTTCACTATCTTGTGTAACTTTACAAGTATTATTTCTACTCTTCCAAAGCCTTTTCAGGTCTCTTTCACAAAGTATTCTTTATCTACTATCTTAGCCTCTTTAGGCTCTAACCTTCCTTTCACTTGAAAAGATATTGTTTAAGCTTTCTACACTCATGTTACAGGTGTTTTTAATCTCTCTTCTTCTTCTTTTTCCACTCAGGATATTTTTACAGTACACTCACTTGATCACAGAATTATTTCATGTAAGTAAAAGTAAGTAAAAAATTGTTTTGTCTATGACTACAACTGATATTTATGGTCTAATTCTCCAAAGGTCTTCTTGAGAAAACTGCTTGTAGAATCGTCAGAGATCTGTTATTAGTTGAGTCTTGTAACCAACTCCAACTAACTAACTAACTGACGTTATAGATTATTCTTCAGTTATATCATCTTGATTTGATTTGTATTATTCGTCTTATGTCTTCATTTCGTCTTATGACTTCATCTTAGACATATGACTTCATCTTAGTCACTTCATCTGGTCCGTCTTACACTTTGTCTTAGTCAGCTCTTGACTATCGTCTTGATTGGATGATTTGTGCTACTTACATTTATCTGTGCATTTAACAAACTTATCAAAACAGTTCACACACTCCTATTATTATTATTTTTACTTGAATTTCATCAAAATCAATAGAAGAAGTGAAGTCTTCTTGACTTAAAATTTCTCTGCTCTTAAGAAAGGATCTATTAGGAAAGAAATATATAGAATCAGATAAAATAAGAATGAGCTAATATAGGAATATTGGGAAGGATTTAAAAGACTGTGCACTAATTGCTCTAGTCATCAGATTAGTTACTAATTATTGATACAATACTTCTATAAAGGTCTTTTAACATATGATAAGAACATTATAGATGCAAGTGGTGGGCATTAGTAGATAGATTCCTAAACAAGCTAGACAATTAATTTTTAATATGGCCAAAAACTCGCAACAATTTGGAATTAAAAATAATGTTATCTAATCTAGGAGAGTTAGGGAAGTTGATGTGTGTGCTATGTAGGATTAACTTAAGGGAAAAATCTTAACAAGTTGTTTATTTAACTACTTTTATTTCTAAACTTGTTGCAGGTGGCATTTCTTAAGTTTGTGTTTGCGAAATTTACATTGATTTTGCTCATACTACTGATGTATGTCCTTCTTTGCAAGCTGAAGATGTGAATGTTATTAGTAGTTATTTTGGACAACTACAAAGGAAATACTATCCTTTCTCAAATACATACAGCGAGGGTTAGAAGGACCATCTGAACCTTAGATATGGACAAATAAAAAATCCACCTACCTTTGCTACTAACCAAAATAACCTGAGACCTTATTTTGTACCTAAGCCACCTCAAAATCAACCCTCTAGGCTTTCATTAGAAGACATAGTCAAACAACTAGCTAATCAAATTGGACATGTTCATACCTAGGGTGTAGAATATCAAAAGAAAATAGATGCATACTTGCAGCACTTAAAAATCTAAATATTATAGATTTGCACCTGTGTGTGTAATATGGAAACTCAACTATCTAGGAAACTTCTAGCCCAACCCATCCTGAGCTTTAAAGAAAATGCCGGTAAAATATTGCTTAGAAGCGGGAAGGAAATGGGAGAACCTAAAGAAAGCAAAAGGAAAAGTCGTGAGATAGAGGAAGAGTTAGATAGTGACCACTAGGATTGAAAAAGAGAGTGAGAAAGAAAAAATAAAGAGGCACCAAAAGTTGATGTTACTAATGATTCGTTAAATAATAAGTTTAAAAATGTTCCTCCCTTTCCTTCCAAATTAGCAAAATCGAAAAATGAAGTAGCAAATCAAGAGATTCTTGAAACTTTTAAGAAGGTTAAGGTTAATTTTCCTCTCTTAGATGCCATAAAACAAGTCCTACACTATCGTAGTTCTTAAAGGAAGTTTACACCACAAGAGGTGCTTCAAGGAAAATCAAAAGATAAATATGGGGGAGAGTGTGTCAATTGTGATTCAAAAGAAGATTCCTGTAAAGTATAAGGGCCACAGTATGTTCATCATCCCTTGTAAAATAGGAAATGTTCATTTTGAAACATGTATGCTAGATTTAGAAGCTTCTATAAATGTTATGCCTAGGTACATTTATGATACTATTAATCTAAGACCTTGGAAAAGACCAGGTTAGTAATTCTACTTATTGATAGGTCAAATGTGTATCCTAATGTTATACTTGAAGATGTGTTGGTGTAGGTTAACAAACTAGTTTTTCTAGCTAATTTTTGTGTTTTTGGATATGGTAGAAACTTTTAATTCATCCAAAGAGGTGCCTTTTGATGTTAGGAAGACACATTTTTAAAACAGCAAGAACAAAGATAGATTTTCACGAAGGTGGCTTGACTGTGAAATTTGATAGTAAGGTTATTAGGTTTAATATTTTTGATGCCATGTGATACCAAAGTGATATCAATTAATTATACTTTGTTGGCATTGTATACATTATTGATGAGATTGTACAAATATTCTTTTAGTTTAACATGATTACAATTAACTATGTAGAACATTTAAAAGGAATAAATGGTATTAAAAAAAAACCAAATTGGCATATGGCTCCTTACTAAAGGATCAATCTGTATTTCCTACTCCATTATTTTTTACTTCTTTTAAGTTGGTACTAGCTATTATGTTAGTGCCTTAATTGGAATTTAAACCCCTTCCCTCTAATCTCACCAAAAGAAGAGAGACTTTTACAAGTACTTAAAGACCATAAAGAGGCCATAGGTTAGACCATGGTTAATATAAAAAGAATCAGCCCAACTTTATGTACGCATAGGATCCTTCTAAAAGAAAACACTAAATCATCAGAGAAGCCCAACGTAGGTTAAACCCTTCAATGATGGAAGTAGTAAAGAAGGAAATACTAAAGTGGTTAGATGTAGGCATCATATACACTTCTAACTTTAAATGGATCAATCCTATACATGTAGTACCCAAGAAGATAGGTATAACTGTAGTAGAAAATAATAAAGGGAACTTATTCTTACTAAGGTGTCCTACAGGTGGAGAAAATGTATCGATTACTGAAAGCTTAACCAAACAACTAAGAAAGATCACTGTGTTTTACCTATCATTGACCAATTGTTAGAAAAGCTTGCAGGACAATCCTACTTTTGGTTCTCATATAGGTATTCAGGGTATACACAGGTTGTTATAGCTCTTGAAGATTTAGATAAAACCAAGTTTACATACCCTTTTTGTACATATGAATTTAAAAGAATGTCATTTGGCTTTTGTAATGCCCAGCAACCTTTTAAAGATGCATGATCAACGTTTTTCTTATTTCCTTGAGTATAAGATGGAAGTTTTTATGGATGACTTTGCTATGTCTGGTGATTCTTTTGACTTATGTCTCCATAATCTTTCTCTTGTTTTACAAAGATGTATTAACATTAACCTTGTTTTGAATTATAAACAACATCAATTCATGGTAGAACAAGGTGTAGTTTTAGGGCATATAATAAGTTTGAAATGTTTAGAAGTCAACAAATCAAAGATAGAAATCGCAAGTGCTCTACCATATCCTACTTGTTTTAGATCATTTTTAGGATATGCTAGTTTTTGTTGATGCTTTATCAAAAAAAATCGAAAATTGCCTCCTTTATGTGCATTATTAGCTAAAGAATCCTCTTTTGTGTTTAATGATGCTTGTAAAAAGGCTTTTGATGAACTTAAAGAAAGAATTATTATTGCTCTTTTCATTCACCCCCTGATTGAAGATTAAAATTTGAAATAATGTGTGATGTGAGTGACAAAGCAATTGGAACAGTACTAGTATAAGAAAAAAAAAGAGCCATATGTCATATATTACACATCTAAATCATTGTGCCCTGCTCAGTGTAATTATATTATAATAGAAAAAGAAATATTGGTTGTTATTTTTGCATTAGAAAATTTTCGTTCATATTTGCTAGGGACCAAAATGACTATTTTCTCAAAGCATGCAACACTTAAATATCTCATGAAAAAGAATGACTCAAAACCTAGGTTACTATGATGGATGTTTTTATTACAAGAATTCAATTTAGAGATTACAAATTGAAAAAAAGGTTCGGAGAACTTAGTAGCAAACCACCTTAGTAAAGTAGTACCTAGAGAAGATTGGCCTATGATTAATGTATTCTTTTCATATGAGCAACTTTATTTTTTAATTAAAGTCGATTTACCTTAATATGCTAACATATTCAATTATTTAGTTACCAAGTCTTTTTTGAATGATATAACAAGAGCCCTTAGGGATAAAATCAAGGTTGAAACTAAATCCTATTTCTAGGATGAGCCTTATCTATAGAAATCATGTTTTGATCAACTTTTTTGCATGTGTGTTCCAGATACATAACACAAATATATTCTAAATTTCTATAGTTCTTTCGAAGAAGGAGGTCATTTTGGGCCAAAGAGGACAACCCACAAGGTTTTAAAATATGATTTTATTGTCCCACATTATACAAAGATGCATATTTGTTTTTTAGGACACGTGAGTAATTCCAAAAGACAAGAAATTTGTCTTGGAATCGATTTCATGAGTCCCTTTCCTTCATCTTTTGGTAAAGTTTATACTTTGTTTCCTATTGACTACGTTTCAAAAAGGGTAGAGGCCAAAGCCACTAAGTTGGATAATGTTAAAATGATCATAAAGTTTCTAAAACGTATATTTTTAATCGATTTAGTGTCCTTAAGGCTATTATAAGCAATTGTGGTACACAATTCCGTAATAAGACTTTAGGAGCTTTTTTAGAAAGTTATCATATAACCCACGATGTAGTTACTGCATACCACCCTTAGACTAGTGGACGAGAAGAAGTTTCTAATAAGGAGATCAAAGCTATTTTAGAGAAGATGGTGAACCCAAATAGGAGGGATTAGAGAACATGCTTAGATGATGCTCTTTAGGCTTACAAAACTGCTTACAAAACTTTAATAGGTATGTCTCGTATAGACTAGTTTTCGATAAAGCTTGTCACCTGCCGGTAGAAATTAAACATAAATCATATTGGGCAGTGAAACAATGCAATTTAGATTTTGAAAAAGTAGGAAAAGAAAAAAAATTACAATGTAAGAGTTTGAGGATCTCGGGCTAGAGGTGTTTGATAATGCTAGAATTTAGAAAGAAAAGACTAAAACATTTCTATGATATAAAGATAACCAGGAAATCATTTACTATTAGGCAAAAAATTCTTTTATTTAATTGTAAGTTAAAGTTTTTTCTAAGTAAACGTTAATTTAGATGGTTAGGCCATTTTGTTGTCACTAATGTCTTTGGTCATAGTGCAGTGGAAATTAGAAGCCTGAAAATTGAAAAACTTCTAAAGTAAAAGGACATAGGCTAAAATTATTCTGTAATCATTATGAGGTAATGCTCATAGAAGATATTTTGTTCGAGTAACCTTGAAGGCAAGTGAGGGTATTGAGCCAACGATATAAACCAAAGGTGCTATTTGGGAGGCAACCAAAGAAAATAAAAGCCGAATTTGCATTTCTTTTCTCTTTAGTTTATTTCATTTTTATAGGTTAGATTTATTTAGTAGTTCTATTTTTAAAATGTTAGAGTTGTCTTATTTGCATGATTCTAGTGTCAGCTTACTGCATGTTTATTTTTTAAAAGGCCATCAAATTAGGTATATTGCTGGTTTTTGCACAAAGTTTTGGGGAACTTTAGCTTTTTTGGGCTTGACATATGTGATTAATATTGATAGCTTACTATCTCATCACTTTTGGCATCTAAGCTTGAATTTGCATGATCTTTACACTAGTCATTCTAATTTTTGTATCCTTCTCACGTATTTAACTTTTACATTAAGGACAATGTAAAATTCAAGTGTATGGAGAGGTTAAAAGCATACTTTTAATTATTTTGAGTATGACATGTAAAATAAGGTGAAATTTTCAAAACTTGGGGTTAGTTTTGAACTTTTTGAGTTGTTATTTTTAAAAAAGTGACATGTAACAGATCTTGTCCAAAAGGTTTAAGACATGCTTGAGTTGGTCGGTTTTGTTTATACTATTTTATAACATATTTTGTTTTATATGCATCCCTTTAGTTTTTATTACCACACAATCTTCTACAGAACTAATTAAATTAATAAAAAAGTAACATCATATTTTAATACTATAACTAAAATAAACAATATTTGAATGTTTAATAGTTTGCACCGGCTACTTTCCTCGGCGTAACATGTTTTAAGACTCTGTTGTTCAATTTTAGGTTCACACTTAAAAGAGCTAACCCTCTATGGGCAAATATAGTTTATAAGCAATTGAAAGTCCTACAATATTAATTCTGGATGCATGGCTCGAACGAAAGATTTTTAATCTACCTAATAATACCTATATCTTTGGTAATTCTCATTAACTTATGATTACTAGAGAAATACTTGACATGACCTTGAATGTTTTTAAAATGTTACTGTTTCATTTAAGTTAATGAAGTAGTGATCAAGTGCCCCTTTAAGAACGAAATGATTACTAGGGAGACACTTAAGTTCAAGGGACTAAGTACTCCTTGAGATCTCAAGTAAGGTGAGAAGATTAGCTAAGTTTAAAAGGTAATCTGCCTCTTATGCTAGAAGCCAGGTAAGTAAAGTAAAAACTTTAATTTAAGTTAAAACAAGATGCCTTGTCTTTAGAATTAATAAACTTGCACGGTTTATAGATTGAGTTATATTGAAGTGAGGTGTGAATGATTTAGTTGATTGCAAGATGCTGTCAATATGATTTTTAGCAAAGATAGAAACAAATGTTATGATTTGTTGCTAAGTTTTCTTACTAATTTGGTTTCTTCTTTGAAAGGTATAATGGTAAACTAAATTTTTATTCATATTTTGCATTGAAATTTCGTTTTATTTTTCTTTGTTCGAGGACAAGCAAAAGCTAAATGTGGAGCAATTTGAAATATTGCACTTTTTCTAAATCATTTGTATAGCATATTTGGGTACAATTTTCTACATTTTATTATTAACAGCATAAGTTGTTTACTTCTATATTTTATTGTTAAAAGGGCCTAAATTGTACTAAATATTTTCCTGTAGGATTAATAGACTTGAGGAAATATGTATAAAAGAAAATATCCAATGGAAAACCAAACCAGGATAAATGAGTAGGAAAGCCCTGCCTAATAGAAGCCAACCTATAAAAAACAACATATCTAATTTAAGTCCAAACTTAAGAAGAAAAAAAAAGCAAGCAATCCATGTAAACTTGAAAGCTCCTAAAAGTTTCCCTCATCTATCAAGGGTGATTGAGCAATGGAGCTAGTGCAAGTTGGTGTAGGAGTGTATTATCAGGTTAAAATCCTTAAGATTGTATTAATGAGTCTCTCTTACCTATAAACCTCTTTTTTCTATTTTCCTCTGCTTCAATTACTTTAAAATGTTTAATTTTAGTCTAAGAATGTAGATCTGATTATTTAAGACAATTATTTGAATAATTTCAAGTCAATATTTCATTACTGAGTAAGTTTAGCATTGATGCGATGTTGAATTCTTATTTTTTATTCATATTCTTTATATGATTGGAGATGTCTTTGCCTATATGAATGTGATCATCGAATCATTAGTTATTGGAAAATGCATGCCTATATGGAGTTATGTGTCCATGTATGTCATGTAAGTCTCTATAACTGTGTAAAATCATGATTTTAGGTGTTTTTAGAGATACATGGTTACGTACATGATTGTGTAAATGACCGTGTATATCCTAGAAACCCTAGTTTTTACTATAAAAGGACATTATTGGAGGTAGATTAAAGGGAGGACTTATTAGAAGCATTTTTTAGTCAGAAAACATAAAGATAAGGCAGTTCTGAGTAGAGGATGAGGAAAACACAAAGATTACATCACAAGATTCGATAAAAAATATCATTCAACCAAAATTGCAAAAGGATTCATTAAAGACAAAAGGGAGATTTAGAATATGTTCTATTTCATTTCTATTTGTTATTCTGAATAAATGGTTTTGTTTTCTACGCATAGGAACTAAATTATTTAGTGCCTAGGTGTGATGAATCCTAAGTTGTGATAACAATATGAGTTAATCTTTTATTCATTGAAAACTTATTGATTGATTTATTGTGATTCAATTATGTGTTATATTTTTGAACTAATATATCTGGAATATTAGTTCATTATTTGATTGCATATGATTAAGATTAAGAAATCCTTTTGTGTTAATAGATCTACCTTAATTGGAAGGAGTTGCATGCAAACCTAAAAATTGGTCGACATAAATCTTTTGGATTAGGTCTCGAATCATTAATACAATCTTAAGGATTTTAACTGGAAAGATATTTTAGTTAATCAATCAAGAGTTAGTTGTTAATAGTCTTGAGAAAGATATTAATGTAAAATAGAAATTTTCACGGTCCAATAATCAATAGTTAATTACACGATAAAAGTTCCATAGTTAAGTATTCTTAGGGGGATTCATCGCTTAAAAGAGGTTAATAATGTTGTTGTTGACAACACTAAAGTCAAGAAGGGTAATTGCCGACTGTACAAACTCAAAAAATGTAGCCAAAAAAAGAAGAAGGAGGACATTGTCCACAGCTGGCTAAATGCGTCTAAGGGGCCTATAAATAGGCCTTCCTAGATTAGTTTTCATTCAACCCAAAAGTCTCTCTTCTTTAATTAAAACTCCACAATTTATAGAGTTTTTATGCTATTTCTTGAAAGATTTAAGTGTTTATCCTTGAAAAATGGGGAGAGGTCGTAATTCCTAAATTTCATAGTGAAGATTGTTCTTCTTGCCCGTAGTTTTTACCCTAATTTGTTTCTCTACGTAAAAACTGTATGTTTATTTCTTCATTACTGTTCCTTCATTTCTATTTACCTACGAAACTGCTCTAATCCGATCAATTTTCCCAACAGGTGATATCAAAGCATATTAAGAAAATTATGACGAACTTTTTGACACAATGCGTTCAACTGTTAGATGATGATGGTGAAAGTTGATGAATAGCAAAACAGTAACCAAGAAAGGTGACAATTATTCATGCATTTAATTTTAATTAACACTGTAGTTAAGCTATAGCAACATGTGTACTATTCATATACATAGTACTATTCACATATACGGTACTATTCATATGTAAATACTATTCATACATACAGGTACTATTCATGTGAAGTAGTGGGAGCAAAGTTCTGCTCGTGATAGAAGTAATGATAGAAAAATTTGAGATTGAGAAGTTTAATGGAAGTAAGTTCTCATTGTAGAAGTTGAAGATTAAAGTTATATTGAGAAAAGATAATTGTTTAAAGGTCATCAGCAAAAGGCCGAAAATATTCACAGATAATTATAACTGGAATAAGATGGATGGAAATGCTATCACAAATCTTCATGTGGCATTAACAAATGGGGTGTACACAAAGAGGAGAAGAAGAAAGTAAAGGAGATCTTAGATTATCTCACTAAGTTGTACGAGGCCAAATCACTTCATAACAAGATTTTCTTTAAGAGAAAATTGTACAGTCTTCGAATGTCATAATCTACTTTAGTGACAGGGCACATCAACACCTTGAATACTCTATTTTTCCAACTCACATAATTGAATCATAAAATAAAGTCTTAAGAATATGTTGACCTTTTACTTCAAAATATAACATATTCTTATGATCAACTCATCATCAATTTAACAAATAATGTCCATGTAGACCACCTAGTCTTTGATGATTTTGCAACCGCTATTATTAAATAAGAAAATTGATGCAAGAATAAGGAAAACAAGCAAGCAACTACACAATAAGTGGAGGCATTGATGGTGATCAGAGGGAGATCAACTGAACATGACCAAAGTGAACACTACAATCATAGTAGGAGAAAGTCAAGAAGTAAGAAGATTTTAAGATACTACAACTGTGGCAAAAAGGGTCACTTGAAGAAGGATTATTGAAATAAGATAAATTCCAATCATTAAGGAAATATGGTGAGCACTTTAAAAGATGGTAATGTCTTATATTATAAGGCAGTGATAGCAAATGAAATCAGAAAAATATTTGCTAGTGTATGGCTTTTCAACTCGAGAGCTACTTTTCATATGACCTCTAGAAAAGAAGGATTCTATCATTATGAACCTATCTCAAGAGGATTTATGTACGATTGCAATGATCATGCTTTAAAGATCATTGGTGTAGGAACCATCAAGCTGAAGTTGAATGATGGTACAATTCGTATTATCCAAGGAGTGCGGCATGTAGAGGGCCTGAAGAAGAACTTGTTGTCTTTAAGACAATTGGATAATCTTAGTTGCAAGGTTGAACTTGAAAACAAAATTATGAAAATAATTCGAGGTGCTCTTGTACTTATGAACGGATAAAAGATAGCTACAAATTTGTATATGTTAGAGGGAGAAACTTTGTAGGAGGCAGAAGCATCAGTTGTTTTAGGATGTTCAAATGCGATGATATGACATCAAAACTTGGACCTATGTCTGAACAAGGAATGAAGATTCTTGTTCAGCAAAAGCTACTTCCAGGGCTCACAAAGGTATCTCTACCTTTCTGTGAACATTGTGTTACAAGCAAGCAACATCAATTAAAGGTCAACACGTTAAATTCTAGAAGCAAATCAATTCTAGAATTGGTTTACTCTAATGTATGGCAAGCACCAGTTTCGTCCCTGAGAGGAGCAAAGTACTTTATGTCCTTCATTAATGATTATTCCAAGAGATATTGGGTTTATCCAATTAAGAAAAGGCAAATGTGTTTCTAGTCTTCAAAGTTTACAAAGCATGGATAGAACTTGAATTTGGAAAGAAGATTAAGTGTTTGAGGATAGATAATAGAGGAGAATACACTGGTAATGAATTTGATCAACTCTGTAAGCAAGAAGGCATCAAAATGTAGTTTACAACAACGTGCACTCCTCATCAAAATGGAGTGGCAAAGCAGATGAATAGAACTATATTAGAGAGAACTAGAGTTATGTTGGCAACTACAAGCTTAGACAACACTTTCTGCTCAGAAGTAATTAGCATCGCTTGTCATATGGTAAATCGAGCCCCATCAATTATAATTGAGTTGAAGACACCGATGGAGATATGGACTGGTAAGCTAGTTGATTATTCAAATCTTCATGTATTTGGAAGTCTTGTATATGTGTTGTACAATCCCCTAGAAATTACGAAGCTGGATCCAAAATCTAGGAAATGTTTATTCTTAGGGTATGCTGATGAGGTGAAGCGATATGGCCTGTAGGATCCCACTACCCATAAGGCTATCATTAGTAGGAATGTAATCTTTGTAGGATCCCACTACCCATAAGGTTATCAAAGACTACTATTGTTCAGGTGGAAAGGAATCCTATATGGATTCTTCTGAAGCAGCACCAGAGCACGAGGTGCAAGAACCAATGAAGTATGAAGTTACAGAGACTCGTCAATCAAATCACCCATAAAGGTGACCAGATTAGCATTCAAACTATATTATAAAGAGCAATGTTACATATTGTCTTTTAACTAAGAATGGGGAGCCATCCACTCTTAAAGAGGCAATGAACTATATAGATGCATCTCAATAGATGATAGCAATGCGAGAAGAAATTAAAGCTCTTTATAAAAATAAGACGAACATATGCCACTACCAAAAGGAATGAAGGCCACTAACAACAAATAGATCTATAAGATCAAGCAAAATGGCATTGGTCAGGTGGAGTGATATCGCGCAAGATTGGTAGTGAAAGGATATGCTCAGAAGAAAGGGATTGACTTTAATGAAATATTTTTCTTTATGGTTTGAATTACTCCAATCCGAGTAGTCCTTGTAATATGTGCTACGTACATCTGGAGCAGTTAGACATAAAGACAACTTTTCTTTATAGAGATCTTGAAAAAGAGAATTATATGCTCCAACTAGAAGATTTTGAAAAAGCAGGAAAGGAGAACTTGGTTTACAGGTTGAACAAATCTCTGTGCGGTCTAAAGCAGGTGTAACATCCCGTCCCCATATTAAGGGTTAGAAATCAGATTACAATAATGGAGAAAATAGCAATGTGAGAGTTAGAA
>JAOSBN010050853.1:0-14590 GCA_027563595.1 Erythroxylum suave | reverse complement strand
GTTGCATTTGGCAATCCAGGAGAGGATGACGGTTACCCCCACCACCACGTTCAAAGAGATGGTGCAGTCGGCCAAAACAGTCGAGATGTTAGTGAAAGAATGTTGGAGACAGTGGGAGGAAAAGAATCTAAAAAGGAAGGGAGGAGGTCCTTTCAGCAAATAGTCCAAGAGGAGTCATGATAGTTTAGTTCCAGGTAGTATTGGAAGCATTGAATCATCAGCTGCTAGTTTACGGTCACCACGACCAGGAAGTCAAAACACTGCCCCTATTATTAGATCTGTTTCTCGAGCTCGATCATCCCGGTCCGAATAGTGTAGAAACTACTGAAAGATACATTTAGGTAAGTGTATGAAACTAAAAAAATGTTTTCAGTTTGCAGAGACAGGGCATTTGAGGAGTGATTGTCCACAGTTGGATTGGACTTTAACTCCAAAGGGAGACAGTTTAGTGCAACTAGTGAGACATTGAGGGGAGACTGTCAAGGTAGGTATTCAATTTTTTGGACCCACACAGAGGACTAGTGTGGGCAGTAGTACGCCTCCAGCAGGTCAGTAGCGTTCTTCTTAGCGAGCTCAAGCACGAATTTATGTAGTGATGGAGGAGGACATTTGAGCCAATCCAGACACAATTACAGGTGTTATGTGTGCTCTCGATAGAGATGTTAGAGTTTTGATTGACATTGGCGCACAAAGGTCCTTTGTTTGTGTGACTTTTACTGAGGACATTAGTCGTCCCTTGAAGCTGTTAGATCCCCCTATCATTATAGTCAGTCCTCTTGGAGAGCAAGTAGCTTGTGATGAAGTATATACAACCTGTGAGATAAAGATTGGTGACGCTGTTTTAAAGGCATATCTTATTCCCCTCGATCTCTAGGATTTCGAGGCGATATTAGGGATTGACTGGTTAGAGAGGCATCATGCTAGGGTTGATTGTTTTAAGAAAGAGGTAGAGTTTGATACTCAAGGTGAAGTTTCGATTAAATTTACTGGTGACTGACGGGTGATCTCGAGCTATTTGATATCGACAGTTAAGGCTAAGAAGTTGATTCGTCGGGGATGCTAGGCATACCTCACACATGTGATTGACACTTCGAAACAGAGGGTCAAATTTGGAGATGTTCCTATTGTATGCGAGTTCCCTGATGTCTTTCTGGAGGAGTTACATGGATTGTTAGCTAATCGGGAGTTTGATTTTGCGACATCAAAATCTTTACCACTGTATTGCATGACACTAGCTGAATTGAAAGAGCTGAAGGTTCAATTGTTTGTAAAAAAAAAAGGATAGGACCCTCTACTTATGTGTTGATTATCGACAATTAAACAAGGTTACCATAAAAAATAAATACCCACTCCCCAGGATTGATTACTTGTTTGATCAGTTGATAGGAGCTACAATATTCTCAAAAATAGATCTGAGGTCTAGGTACCATCAGTTGAAGAATGCTAAAAATGATGTGTATAAGACTGCTTTATGGAGACTATGAATTCTTGGTGATGCCATTAGGATTGAGAAATGCACCTACATCATTTATGGATCTCATGAACAGGGTGTTCCATCCTTATTTAGATCAGTTTGTCATAGTCGTAATTGATGACCTTCTAATTTATTCTAAGGATGGGAAGGAGATTGCTAGACGTCTCCAGATTATGCTCCAAATACTTTGCGAAAGATAGTTGCATACGAAATTTTCAAAGTGTGAATTTTGGCTAAAGGAGATAGGATTCCTTGGGCAAGTGGTATCAGGAGAAGGTATTTATGTGGACTCAAAAAAAATGGAAGCTATGCTTGAGTGGGAACAACCCAAGAATGTGACAGAAGTTCGCAACTTTTTAGGGTTAGCTAGATATTATCAGAGATTTGTTGAGGGCTTCTCAGTACTTATAGTCCCTTTATTAAAGCTTACCCGGATGGGGCAAAATTTCAGTGGGATGACAAATGTGAGGTGAGTTTTCAGGAACTGAAGAGACAATTGATTTCTACACCAGTGCTTGCTCTTCCTACCCAGGGGGTTGGGTATGAGGTATACAATGATGCTAGTCATCAGGGACTTGGCTGTGTACTTATGCACGTCGGGCGAATGATCGCATATGCTTCTAGACAGCTAAAGAAGCACAAACTAAATTATCCTACTCATGATTTAGAGCTCGCAACGGTGGTGTTTATACTCAAGATTTGGAGACACTATCTTTATAGGGAGACTTATCATATATACATCGACCACAAGAGTCTAAAGTACCTAATGACACAGAAGAAGTTAAACCTCAGACAAAGTAGATGGTTGGAATTAATTAAGGATTATGACTTAGTAATTGACTATCACCCAGGAAAAGAAAATGTGGTAGCTAATGCACTAAGTTGTAATTCTTGTTCGATAGTAACTGTTAGGTAAAATCCTTATATGACTCATTTGATGAGTATATGGAGCCTTAGGGTTGGACTCTCAATGGCTGAGGATGACAGAACACTATTAGCATAGTTTGAAGTTCAATCAATACTGTTTGATGAGATCAGGAGATCAAAAGCTGAAGATCCTGAGTTAAAGGTCATTTGGGAGAAATTAACATCCAAAGAGGATGACAGGTTTGTTTGAGTGAAGATGGGTTGTTAGTCTTTAGAAATAGAGTCTGTGTACCGGATGACCAAGATCTTAGGAGAGCTACTTAAAAGAAGCTCATAGTTCGACTTATGCTATGCATCCTGGTAGCATCAAGATGTATCGAACTTTTAGAGAGAGCTATTGGTAGCCAAGGATGAAGAGAGAGATAGTGGAATTTGTGTCCAGATGCCTTCCCTATCAACAGATAAAGACAGAACATTAGGAGTCAGCAGGTATGTTACAGTCTTTGCCCATTCTGGAATGGAAGTGGGAGCACATGATAATGAACTTTGTAGTTAGACTACCTCATACATTGAAGGGTCACGATGCTATTTAGGTTATAGTGGATAGATTGACGAAGTCTGCTTATTTTTTGCCTATCTACACAACCTACTTGTTGAAGAGGTTGGCAAAGCTGTATGTTGATGAGAATGTGAAGCTGTAGGGGTGCCAATTTCTATGATGTCGGGTAGGGATATGAGATTTAGCTCTTGATTTTGGCCAAAATTTCAGAAATCTTTAGGGACTAAACAGAAGTTTAGTATTTCCTTTCACTCCTAGACTGATGGTCAGTCGGAGAGGACCATTCAGACACTACAGGATATGCTAAGAGAATGTGTTATGAAGTTCCAAGGAAGCTGGGACCGCCACTTGCCTTTGATAGAATTTGCTTATAACAATAGTTATCAGACAAGTATCGGTATACCACCATATGAAGCACTTTATAAGAGAAAGTGCAGGACACCTTTATGTTGGGATGAGGTTAGTAACTAAAGTCAAAGGAGTCGAACTGATAGAAATTACCACTCAAAAAGTAAAGGTCATCTGGGAGAAAATAAAAACCACCCAGGATCGTCAAAAGAGTTATACGGATAAGAGGTGAAGATCATTAGAGTTTGCAATTGGTGATATGGTTTTCCTTCAGATATCACCACAAAAAGGTATAATTCAAAATCATTGTCGAGGGAAGTTGAACCCTTGATATATTGAACCTTTCCGTATCCTAAAGTGCATCAAGACTGTGGCGTATCGGTTAGAATTGCCACCAGATTTGGATAAGATTCATAATGTGCTCCATGTCTCGATGCTTAAGAAGTATATATTGGACCCATCTTATGTTTTAAAGACATCTCTAGTGGAACTGAGAGAAGAACTGAGTTTTGAGGTGAAACCAGTCCAGATTCTAGATCGACAGATAAAAAGGTTACGTAGCAAGGAAGTTCTCACGATCATACCCGCTGAATTGTTACTTAAAGTAAACTTGAATTGTTACTTAGATTGATGAGTAGTGGCCTAATGTACTTGGATAAAAATGTGCTTAATTATGCTTTGAAATGTGCAAGTATTAGATCAAGGCATTTAATGCCTTGGAAAATGCAAAAGAAAGCTTATGTGAATAATAAGGTAAGTAACCATGTGAGAAGCTTAAATGCTGAATCCTATAGCTTAAAAATAGTGATATTATGTTTTATACACTTAAGTTATGGTGTATAAATATGATTTATATGTTTGAGTATTAAATACATTGCATTTACAAATGCTTGGAAGTTGTGGATCAAGGAGTTTGTACTGAGGATTGTTGAAGTCAAAGGAGTGTACACCTTCTTTTGAGATGAGATGGAAAAAACATATCTCTTAGATGGGACTAGGACAACCCAAGACATGTATGATGACTTGTATGTGAATTTTGAACTTAGGTAATGTATAGTAGAATTGAATCTTAAATAGATGCTAGTATACTTATATATTTAATAAACGACATTGTTTTGAGTAACTCTTTGCACTTGGAGTGAACTAATGTTTTTATTATGTATTTTGAGGAATGAAATTGCTTTCAAGAAACCTGTATTTGAAGTGCAAAGGACAATGTTTTATTTTTCTGAAACTCCATTTTTTAATAACTTTGCACTTGGAGTGCAAAAGATGACTTTTACTGTATGAAATAATGGTTTAGAACTTACATATACATAAATGAGTCATGTATGTTGCCTGTATGTGTTCTTTTTTGGCTTAGAGCTATGGTAAGGTTCCATTTTATCGGTTGGACCGATAAATAAAAGCATGGTACCTTATTTGATTTTAGTACTAAATGTTTGTATATGATTTTTTTGTGATTAGTGAGGTAACGATTGGCCAATCGTGTGCTAGACACAATAGATTAAGTGACCCCTATACCTTTGATGCTAGTACATAAAAGTTGAGTCCTTGTAATGACACCATTCTATATGACTTGCGGATGATTACGCATCTAGAGGTCTGGTCACCGACAAGGTCATCACCTAGGGTCATGATGCTCTTTTAGATTATAGTTTGGACTCATCACAGATGAAAGTCGAGCCAACAATAGGATTCGACGGGTGTGCATACTAGTTTGGCCGACTAGTGGTGACACATATAACAATTTTAGCTTATTATAAGATTTGACTTCCTTACGAGATTTGATTTTACATGGGATGCTTTTCTGCTCTTGTGTACAAGAACTAGAACCTA
This sequence comes from Erythroxylum suave, assembly GCA_027563595.1. Classification (NCBI taxonomy): domain Eukaryota; kingdom Viridiplantae; phylum Streptophyta; class Magnoliopsida; order Malpighiales; family Erythroxylaceae; genus Erythroxylum; species Erythroxylum suave. The sequence continues at coordinate 9,503 of JAOSBN010050853.1, read as the reverse complement.
TATTCACTGAATGAGTGATTAATAGGCTAGGCCTATGTGGTTCCTAACCAGTATGGGATAAGTCATAGACTAGGTCTATGTGTTTCTATGTCATGCATATTCACTTCATAGGTGGTCATGTGCATGCTAGATGTGTAAAACCGTCCTTAAGTTATTTATACCATTTTGGTATGTACAGGGTCTTATTTACGATATATGTTTTTTAGTGCATAGTGTACTCATCCCCTCTTATTTCCAACCATGCAGGTAAATTTGGTGAGCTTGAAGCTCTGAGTGGTTCATGCAGTCTTTTGACATTTTTGGAGCATTATCGCATGTAGGTAGTCTCTGTTTTGTACTTTTATTGTATAATGGCTCATGATTATGTCGATATGCTTTATAATCTTGTAAATTAACTCTTGTTTGTCTTGTGTTTTTTAAGTGACCTTATTTATGAACATTCTCTACTGTTGTTGAAATTGCTCTTGAGTGGACTTCAATGTCTAGAAGTTGTGGTAGAGTTATAATGTGAATATAAAAGTGCCTTTGAAACTGATTTACAGCTGTTTTTCATCTTAGGGTTTTCAAAATATAGTCATTGTGCTGTCGAAATGTTATTTTTAAAGAAATCCAGTTATCCTTGCATAGTTGGGTTAAAGGTACCATGAGAATCCTTGCATAACATTGTTGATTATGTTTATCGTTATAGAAAACTCACAAATCTGTATTATGCATATAATGCTATAAAATGCAGAGCTCCCTGTACATAGAATTAAAGGACTTCTAACTGTATGTGATCTAAATAATAGTAAAGATTAATTGGGCAGTATACCTATTATTTTTATAGTATAGTTTAGTGCATACGAGAACCATTCCCATAAAGACTACAAGTATTAGTAATAACTTTTTTTTTAATTATCTAACATATCAAAACAAATGATTGAATTAAAAGAAAGGACTAACTAAACTATATTTACTAATATAACATTCCAAACCAGAGCAACAAACAATAATGAAGCAATCAATTAATAAATAAGATCAACGTGTAAAATCTCCCCAAAAACCTTTTCGTTTTTCAATTAACCTTATTTATTATATTAGTAGAAACTATGAATTTATAATCTTATTCTTTCTTAAGAAATATCATTGAAATCTCTATATAATCAAAACTGCTAAGTCTGCATTATTTTTTTTATGGATCCCTTTGTTAGATTTAACTATAAGCCAGAAGATTTATGTAGTTATATTTCTAGAATTTCATATAACACTTATCATATATGCTAAGATTTATTCATATATATGATTTCTTAATCCCTATACATGAAATTTAAAATTGAATCAAAATGTTAGGAAATTTCAATTCAAGTATAAGAAGTAATCATAAATAGTTCATATGATAACTTAGGTCTTCTATGAAATTAAAGAATCAATCCTTATAAATAGTTCTAGGATTCAATTCATCTAGGTTTAACTCAACTATTTTATACTAAGATAAAGAAAACTAACAATAATTAAGAAATAATAAATATACAAAATAATTCACTCTCATAGATTGAAATCTTGATTGAATCTCAAAGGGATTAATTTTTTTGTTCATTGCCCCTAAATTTTTTTGTATCTAAAAACCCTAAAATTTCAAAATAACATGATCAACATAGGTCCAATACAGATTCGTGTTAGAGCTATATTGCTCCTCTAGAAAAAATAATTTTGTAAAGTTTATTATAATTATAGGTCCCTAATATGGATTCATATTAAACTTATGTTCCTTTTAAACCAATATAGATAGAACGTGGATCTGTGTTGGAACCCATGTTTTGAATTCTTTCTTTAAAATCATGCCAAAACTTCTCCAACTTGCTTAATTTTGTTCCTTCTTCATTAGAGCCTAAAGCATGACTTGAAAATAAAAACAATCCACATTAAGTACTAACTCCTATTCAAGCCATCTTAGTATAAGAAAACACTCTCAAAATCATGCTAAAAACATAGTTGAATTATCACTTATGAAAAATTTTCCACAATTAAGCATTTTCTTGCCTTAAGGAAATCGATTTTATCATTTTTTGACTTAGGTTGCAACTCTAAGAAAGAATTTAATTAGTCAAATCAATCTAGACTCTCTATAATTCATTTAATTAAAATGTTTATGAAACCTTTCAAACTTTAATTTAATCCATAAAATCGAACCTAATGCATAAAGTGAACATAAATGAGAAAGATGCTTCAACTTTAAATATTTTCATACCATTTATTAATATGGAAACAAAAAATTGACTTTAAATCAATATAAGAGCATTTATAGGATTGTTTGAAAAACCAACAAACCCTTTCTATGTGAAAGTAAAGATTTTGTCAAGAATACTCTTGGTTACTTAATTAGGTCACTATTTTAATTTGCTACTAGCATCACGTTTAACTTTAACCTTAATCTTTTTACTTGAATAGAAGCTATTGAAGTGAAAAGGTTAAGGTTAAAGCTAATCTTCACTTATTCACACAATTTTTTAAATTTTTTAGTAGGATACTAAAAATGTTTTAAAAGAAATAACTTCTAACTCAATTGTATATCCAAACAATACAAAAAAAAATGTTATAATGCAAATCAAGTATCTATTTTTAAAATTAATATGGGAAAAATTAAATTAAATTTGATGATCAATGCTCATAACTATTTGCCTAAAAATAAATCCATAAACAACCAAACTTATATGTATTATGTCATTCAATATTCTTTTAAAGTTAAAAAGTTTCCAAAATCATAACAAAATTGATAAGTATAATAAACATGGCTTATGAGTAATTATTTCCCTCCCCACATTTGAGTTGTACATTACCCTCAATGTGGACAACATATACGAACAATGAAAAAATAAAAATAAATGAAAAAGAAAGAAATTTGGATAATTGGTACTCTCATGACAATAAAAGATTGCAAGCCTTATTGAATGACATCAATAATCATTAATCTTTAATTAGTTACTAGTGGCTCCTCAGTTGCTAGCTCACTCTTTGGAAACATATGGGGTGTTTTTTAATATAGGATAAACACGGATTTGTATTAGATACCTTGTTGCTTATATACTTAAACTCGTAATTTGAAAAGTGCTTTTTGACTAAAAATACAAAAAAAATCAACATTATACATAACACATACTCAAAACTATGTACAAAGATACTAATTAAAGTAAAAACACATAAATCATTAGGTTGCCTCGTAATAAACACTTCTTTATAAGTCTCTTAGTTGGTTTTCTTACTCAATTCCTAATCATGGGTTCATTAGCTTTCAAATATGACATATGTTTTATTAGGATGCGGCTAACTCTCTCCTCTTATTTTCATTACGTGATACAAGTTTCCAATAACTTCTTTATGATTATTTTCTTCATAATATGAGAAATTTTAGTTACAATCACATCTATATTGAAATAAGTATCATTTTATCTAGCACATTTCTCATGATTTTAAAAAAAATCTTAGAAATTACTTCCTCATCCTTTACCCAAATTTCTGTAATGCACATCTATAATAGCTTTAGCAGTATCTAAGAAAAGTTGTCCTAGAATTGAGGGAATTTCTCCATTATCCTTCATATCCATAATTACATTATCAACTAAAAAGATAAAATTTTCAACTTAACCAAAACATCCTCTAATGCCCTTAGGATACTCAATTTACCTATTTGCTAATTGAATACTCATCCTAGTTATCTTAGGTTCATCGAATCCTAATTTTTTAAACATGTCATGTGATATCAAATTAATACTAACTCTTATGTCTACTAATGCCCTTTTAATTGAAAAACTACTAAATATTACAAATGAATAGTAAAACTCTTTAGATCTTTTTTTTATAAGATAACTTGTTTATATGATGGTAGAGCATTCCTCACTTAAAGTGATTACTAACAACTCCTTGGGTTTTTTTTTCCTTTTTAAACGGGGATCTGTTAGGAACTTGACATTTTTTATATCTGTGAAAAAGTTTCATCAAAGGGAATGCTAATATGCAACTTTTTTTAAAAAGCTCTAAAAACTTACCTATTTGATATCATCGTTTATCTTTCTCTAGTTTGTTTTGGTATGGAATTAGGGGTCGTAACTCTTTTACAACTTTCTTTTTTAGATCCTCTTCTTACTCTTTCTCCTTTTCCTCTTCTTTATTTTATTGCACAACAACCTTTTCCTTCTCTTTTTATTAAAATTTTAACTCATTTCCACTCTTTAAGTCACTACTTTCATTTGTCACAAAGAGAAGCTTTCATATTTAGAAGTGGACCTCCAATTTAGTAATAATTTTTTAATGAGCTCATCAAGACTTGGCCTTCTTTGTTATTATTGCTGAAATTTGAGTATAGGCTCTTGTATTTGTTATCCTTAATTATTCCATACAAATTTAACATGGTTTCTCCATCCCAAATTATAAGTATTACTCTACGGGTTATTCTGAAGCTGGTCCATAAAATTGACTTGCTCAATTAGTTATCCCAAATTGTTAGGTTTTTGACATTTATGATTCAAATTTACACCATTATAAATATTATAACTTTGCACGTGTATCAGGTAAGTTGTGAAACTTATATCATCAATCTTCTTTCTTAGTGTTTCCAACTTTGTCTCTATTGTTGTCACAATATCTAAATTATAGATATTACCTAATTTTGGAATTATCCTCAGCTCTCCTACTAGTAATTACTTATAGTTATATTCTCAATCAACTCCTAAGATCCCCTAGGAGTTTTAAAGTTTGTAGCCCATCAAAGACGCATCAATTAGTTGATTGGATGGGTAACCCAATCCATTATGAAATATTTGCATTTATAATACCAAATCAAGTTCATAGTGTGGACACTTTCTTTTTAACTCCTTTTGTCTCTTCCAAGTCCCAATTATCATATTATGTCTCACTCTCTAATTGCTGAAAGCCAAAGATGTCATTTCTGCTATTGTCATAAAGGGAAATTCATAGCTAAAAACTTTGTGGTAAAATTATTCTAAGTGGTAATAGATCTAAGAGGTAAGGATTTCAATAATAACTTGGCTTTTTTCCTCAAGGTAAAGGGAATGACCTCAACTGAAAAGCAGCTTCTAATGCTATATTAATCCTGAAATAATCACATATCTCAAAAAATGTGGCAATATGTATATTAAGATCCTTATATAATAATCCATTAAATTACGCAATTTGATGAACTATCTGAATCATATTATGCTTGATCTCAAAATTATTGTTTTCTACTTTTGGCGTAATGATGCTTGATTCTTTCCCTATAAATAATGAACTAGCATAATACCTTATAGTACAGTTTCCTCCATGTCTTGCCATTGTACTTGGTAGTTGTAAACTCAAAACTTCTAAATTTCTCTATCTTAAATTTTGAAATAAAATCCTTTCGATTTCTAGATCTAGATCAAGGTACTCCAACTCAACTTTTAGTCTTAAATCAAAACACTTAAATCCTAAAATTTAACTAACAAACATAACATCAAAAATGATAGTTCTAAAACAAATCAAATTAAATGTAAAAGTGAAAAGAAAATTTGATTAGATTAACAAAAAAATGTGTTCTTAATAATCTAATCCTAAGCCACGATGTAAAAAAGTTAATTATATGTAATACAAACAATACTAAAGATCAATTAGACAAGTGCACCTTTTGTTCTAATTGTATATTTTAGTGCATACAAGTATCGTTTCTATAAAAACTATAAGTACCGGTGATAATTATCGTTCTATTATATAATCTAACAAAATGAATGATTGAATTAAAAGAATGGATTAATTAAACTAGAATCAATAATATAAAATAACATTCCAAAGGAAGAAACAAGAATGAAGTAATCAATTGATAAACAAGATCTAAATATAAGATCCCATAAAACCTTTCTATGCTTACATTTATTTTGATTCAATTATTAACCTTAGTCTTTTGGACTAGTGAAAATTCAAAGTTATAATCATATTCTTTCTCAATAAATACAACTCATATCCTTAATTTGATTGAATTAAATCTTTTTTTAATCAAAATTTATAAGAATGTATTAACTTTTTGAATGGATTCCTTTGTTATGTTTGACTATAACAAAGAAATTTTTATATAGTTATATCCCCAGGATTTCTTGTAACTCTTATTATTCATGCTAAGAACTCATTCCCAAGGATCTTGAAAACTTGAAGTCTTGAATTGAATTTCAATCTAAATCCTTTTTTCTTTCCCTTTATAGCTGCTCCTTTCTTATATCAAGACATTCTATTGTAGCTCTCTAGTGAGTGCCCTCCGTCTAGTTGTTGCCTCTTATCTTTTTATATCTAAAAACCCTAAAAATTTTAAACAACATGATGAACGCATATTTGTGTTAGATATAAGTCCCTAACACAGATTTGTGTTGGACGTATATTCTTTTAAAACCATCATATATTAAACACAGATCTATATTGGGACTCATGTTTTGACTTCGTTCTCTATGTTAAAACTTCTCCAACTTTCTCAAATTCATTCCTTCTTTATCAAGGAGTTAAAATAAGATCTAAAAATAAAATATAAGCTATATTAAGTACCAAATCCTATTTAAACCATCAAAACATAAGCAAAATGCTCTTAAAATTATGCTAAAAATATTCTAATTAGCACTTATCAATCACCTATAATGCTTTAGTTTTAACGCAACTAGCCCTAGTCTTAAGGCAGGTGTGACAATAGAAACATTCTTAAATGATCTTAGCCCATGTTAGCCTTTATGAAATTATATTACAACTGAGCGAGCCCATAAATTGTTGAACTTTATCCCGAAATCCTTTAGGTTTTAAAACTTATTTACAATTGAAGGGTTTACAGTTCCGCTGCAAATCAACTAGCTCCTAGATCTTACTATAATTTATGGTTTGCATCTCATCAGTCATTGCATCCCACCATAAATCCACATTAGGTGCAGAAATAGCTTCTGTAAAAGTAACTGGATTCGTAACATGTCTAATATCATAATCCTATTCACCTAATAGATTATGTAATCAAATGAGATAGTTGGTCGTCTCAATCTAGCAAATCTACACAACCGCATTAGATCTTGTATCCCAGGAACCTATATGTGTACAGGTATAGGTTCCTGTTCTTGTACAGGTACGGTACAAAGACCTAAATCCACCAGATCTAATTGTATGAGTCGCGAGTAGATAATAACTGTAGTATCCACCCTGCTATCATTCAAAGGGTCAAAAGGCCCTCCATCATCATAGACATCGTATTCTAGAAACTTAGTTGTTTGTGATTCCACTATTATGGTCCCTTCTCCTTTACTGTAAAATCTGTAGCTTTCGAGTGGTCGAGATATTTGACTAAATAGCAATTAGCAGAACGAGCGTGGAATTTGTCTTTATAAGAATTATACTACCTCAATAGGGCAGTCTCATACATAAATGTGTGCAAAGTTGAGTTCCCACACTTCAAGATAATCAGGTAAATCAGTCATGTTCTGCATTGACTTCTTTAAGTCCTTTAGGGTATGGTTACGTCTTTCAGCAATACTCCATTTTTCTCAGGACTACTCGGTGTATTAGACTTTGTCACTATTTTAACAATTTCCATATATTTGGCAAACTGAACTTTTCGTGTCCTGAAACATAATGTTTTCCATGATATTCTCCTCTACGGTCAGATTTAATACTGTTGATGAATTTTGCCAATCGGGTCTCAACCTTCGATCTTCAAGCAAGAACATATAAACAACAATGGGAATAATCATCAATAAATTTCAAAATACATTTCGAATTGCACAATGCAACTATGAAGTCTTCTGATATCTGTATGCATCCAACCCAACAAGCCAGAAACATAAGTTGACCTCTTTATCCTTATTTCAATCAACTTATCCTTGCAACGGTCAACACATGTTTCCAAATCATTATAATCTAGAATTGAAAGAATGTTTTCCTTAATCAATCTCTCAAACCTACCTTTGGAAATGTAGCTTAAACTTTTATGCCACACCACGTATGACTTGTCATTCATCAGGGTTATTCTCTTTATAACTTGTTCAGCAAGATACAAAGAAGCATATATCTAATTCAGGGTAAGACACATTCTATACAAGCCATATGATAAGAAAGTTGTATCATTATGTTTTGTATTAAACAACAACTATACAACATAAGCATTAAATACAAAACGTTAACCTTCTTTGTCTAAAATTGATACAAAGATCACATATAAAATGTGTCATGTAAAACCCAAAATGAACCTTGCAGCAAGGTTCAGTATATACATCCCCTATAGATATGACATTTGCTTCTTCATTGCTGTCAACCATAAGTTCCTTTTTCCCTTTATTTGGCTCTATCTTGAATAAGAATCTCTGGTGATCTCAGTCTTTTCCTTCTAGGCCTTATATTGCTGGCTTTTTTATGTCTGCAAGACCTTTACCAACACTTGATTGACCAATATCAGCATGTAGAGAAGATTTGAACTTTTTACCTTTGATCTTAGTGGTCTTCATCTTTGTCTTCCCTTAAGTTGCTTCAAGGGCTATAGGAGTAGCAAGCTCGAGTTTCTCCTCTTTAGCAATATAATGGGCAATCAAAGCATTAAAGTTCCATTCCTCATCTAACAAGTAATATGTCATCACAGATTACTAAACTCTAGAGGAAGCATGTCCAAATCCTTGTCAATTATGAAGACATCGGGAAGAGGAATATTCAACATCTTCAGTTTACTGTGAAGATGGATCATTCTTGATATGTACTCCATTACTCTCCCTTCTCTTGTATACCTTATAGAGCATAATTCTTTCATTAAGGCACTTATCTCAACATTAGATGAGACCGTGTACCTATGGGAGACATTACCAAGAAACTCTTCACTATGTCTATGTCCGGAAGTCCACTAAGCAGATGGTAAGGTATGGATCTCTTAATTATCATACAACATAATCTGTTAAACTGGTCCCAAGCTGCATAAGCTGTTTTATGAGCTCTCGAGCTCATGGATGTAGGTGGAGATGACCTATCTGTCTATATGGCTATATCAATTTTAGCTATCTCCATAGCATTCAATACATCCTCTATCCACTTCTTCGTATTGAAACCGATTAGGATTTCAATAGTGACACTAATATTGTTGACCAAAAAGGTGATTGCAAAATGACAATGTTTAGATCAACACAAATGTAGTATAACATGTACAGTGAGACTCAAAGCTATTAAATAATATCTGTACTGAGAATCCGGTCACACATATTATGAAACAACTATGTGCGGAATACATAACATATGCAACTAAACCTCCACATAAATGTGATAAGAGTACAAACTATCATCGTTTATGACACTACCACCTGTGGGTGAATAGATCATTCAAGCAATGGTGTTCCTCCATCTAATACCTTTATGCACATCTCAATATCTCATGTAAGGCTAACAATTGTGGGAAGAATAACCAAACATGAGACTAGATGTTGGCCCCCGAAATATTTTTGTCGAATTAAGCATGATAGTTATGGAATAAGCATGGAAATTGAATTTTTGCCTTA
>JAOSBN010050842.1:0-14591 GCA_027563595.1 Erythroxylum suave | reverse complement strand
CTTCATCAATGAGAAAGGAAATCTACTCTGCTCGACAAGACTTTGATGAGTCTCTCTATGATTATTGGAACCATTTTTAGGATCTATTGTCAAGATTTCCTCACCATCAAATACCAGACAAGCAATTGGTGTAGTACTTTTATGATGGGCTGAAGAGCCAAGAAGAAGGTATGATAGATGTAGCCTCAGGAGGTTCACTGATAGACCTCACCGCTGAAGAGTCTTGGGATCTGATTATAAAAATGGCTCTAAATCACTAGTAGTAAAGTGTTAGAGACACTAGAGGCGTACATGAGTTGGGACCTTTAGCAGTACACTCTAGAAGAAAGGAAAGTATTGAGTATAAGGTAGACTCTTCGGAGAATAAAATGACCACTCAACTAGCCCTCATTACTGCAGAGTTGAAAAATATGAGTGTGCATCATCCACAAACCCCAATGGATCTTACTGCACCTAGTTTTAACACTTGTGGTTCCATGATGCACATTGCTAGTGTCTGCCCTAATCGATATGAAGAGGTTTATGTTGTCTATGAGGGTCGGCCAAATTAGAAGCAGGACCTTTATTCTAACACATATAACAAGGGATGGAAATCGAACCCTCGACTTAGTTAGAGAAATGAAAAGAGGTAGAGGGGCTGGTCCATCTACTAACCAGTTCCAAAACCAATAGCAAGCTTTAAATGTTCCACAAAAGGAAGACACTAACCAACTCTTACATAATATGATGGCATTGATGAAGGAGGAGAGGACTTCTAATGACAACCAGTTCAATTCTTTAGCTTCTATGATTCAACAAGATTCTTCCAAAAATGCTTCTAGATTCAATGCCCTAGAGAAAAGAATGGAGCAATGGGAGAAAAAGACTGAAAACATCAACTCCTATGTCACTCAACTATCCAATAATATGAGTTAGCAACAAGCCAGGAGAAGTGGATCTATTCCCTCAAACACTGTTATAAACCCTAAAGGTTTGAATGCCATCAATCTTTGAAGTGGGAAACAAGTAAAGTTCCGTGATGTAGAAGAGGAAGTAGTTGAGGAGGAGATTGAATATGATGAGTTGTCTCCCACACTTGCAAAGGTGAAGAATTCTGAAAGCTCTAAGGAGAGAACATTATTGGTTAAAAAGAAGTCCACATTTCTGAGTAGCAAAGGAACAAATTTTGAGAGCAACGATGAACAAACAACAACAAGGAAGCATGTTGAGTCAAGCGAGCATGGAGCCAATAACACCAGCGGTAAAGAGGTAAATCTAAAAGACCTTCCTTTTCCTAATTATTATTTGATGAGCAAAAGAATGGCTGAAACTAAGCATGAAAATGATATTATCGATTTGTTTAGTAGAATGGAAGTCAATATTCCTTTGTTTGATCTTGTGAAACGGGTTCTTGTTTATGCCAAATACCTTAAAGACCTATGTACGCATAAGAAAAAGTTTAGGCCAAATGAAAGAGCTCAAGTAAACTCAAATGTGTCTGCCCTATTTAAACCTCAAATCCCTGTTAAATGCCAGGACCCTGGATCCTTTATTATCCCTTTTACTTTAGGTAAAGTTACTATAGGGAAAGCTTTGTTAGATCTAGGGGCAGCTATTAATGTCATGCCTAAGTCAGTTTACACTTCATTGGGAGTTAAGACTCTTAAGTCTATCATGGTAGTAATCCAATTGGCTGATAGGTCTATTAGGTATTCTGAGGGTATCATAGAGGATATTTTGGTCCAGGTTAAAGGTTTAGTTTTTCCTGCTGATTTTTATGTTCTTGACATGTCTTCTAAACTTGCTCATGAAACCACACTAATTCTTGGTGGACCCTTTTTAAGAACTACTAATACCATGATTAGCATGAAAGAAGGCACCATCACAATGAAAGTAGGTGATAAAAAAGTTTGTTTTAACTTGTATGAAGCAATGAAGCATTCATATGAAGATTACTCACTTTTGGGTGTTAACATGATTGATATTGTTGTTGATGATAATTGCTCTGAATTTGAACTACAAGATGATTCATTTGATTCTGAATTGTATTCATCCGATTCTACTGTCAATGATGACCCCCTTTTGGAAAGGTTTTTTGTTAACGTTTCAAGTGATTCTGGCATTGAGGAGGCTAACACTGATGTGGAAATTGTTGAAGTTGTTTCACTGCAACAAAAATCTCAGGCTGAAGGTTTAACGCTTGGAATTGATAGAGATTGTAAAACTGACCGCATGGAAACTCGATTACCATTGGTTGAAGGAAAGAGAAGAAATCTGCTCTCTCTTGAACTTCATGAATTAATCCTTCTATTGTGTAACCACCTGAAATTGAATTGAAACATCTATCCCCTACTTTAAAGTATGCCTTCCTTGAGTCTAATGAATGATTACCTGTTATAATTTCCAATTCCCTATCTAGTGGTGAAGAGGAGAGACTCCTTGCCATTTTGAGAGAGCATAAGAGGGCTATAGGGTGGACTTTAGCGAACATACCTGGGATTAGTCCAGCTATTTGCACACATAGGATTCTACTGAGTGTGTAACATCCCGTTACCTTCGGGAAGGTTAAAATGGTAAAAGTGAGTGATTTATGAGAGGCTTAGAAATGTGTTTTCATGATCATGCATAATATGAAATACACATACAGATGAATAGTGAATTTTTCTGCACATGAAATTAATTGTACATGCATTCATAAATAATTCCGGGTATATCTGGAACCAGTTGTGATTTTTGGAAAAATTGTGAATTTGGAATTTATCTATATTGAAAATTTTATTGACTAGTGGAATTACTATATTTGTGAATTTTGGTGAATTTATGATTTATTTTGTAATTTATAAAGTATTATGGAAAATAGGAAAAAGAAGAGAAGAAATCAAATGAAGATTTGGAGATAGTTGGATTGTAAAAATGAGAGTTAAAGGGAGTTAGTTTCAAAAGAAACTAAGTTAGAACTTAGACCTTAGGAGAGTGACAAGTGTAAAGTTGTCTTTATTATGTGTCAGAAGTACGTTTGAGTAATTCGAGAGTTAAAAACGGTTAGTTCTTTTCCTAAGTTCTTTCCTTGTTATCGTCTTCTCCAAATTTCTTCCCATACACAGAGTTTTCCATCAAACTCCTTCCGAGAGTTAGCTTTGATTTCTTTCCATATACCTCACCACTTCCTCTACTGCTAAGTGTTTCTTCTACCTTAAGAAAAATTAGAAGTTGATGAGTGTTCATAGAGGAGTATGTGATTTTGCATGAAGTTAGGGCTTTAGGGATAGTTGAAGATCTTGGAGTTTTCAACAAGTAAGTAGTGAATAAATTCTTTAGAGTTGGAGTTGAAATTTTGATATGAAATTTCCATGAATTTACTATACTGATCTAGATAGATTTTGACAAAATGGTCTTCACAAAAGTTGTAGACATTTCTTTTAGATTTTCAACGATATATAGCATGAAATTTTTAGTCATTTGAACTGAAAGTTATGGTCCTTATAAAGGAAGATGTATCTTCTGCCTTTTTGCTTCTTCTTCGTTGACGTCATCTTCTTCTATGTTTAGCTTCTTCTGAGATGACGTCGTCTTCTTCTATGTTTTACTTCTTTTGTGATGACGTCGTCTTCTTCTATGTTCTGCTTCTTCTGTGATGACGTCATCTTCTTCTGTGTTTCTTTTGTGATGACGTCATCTTCTTCTGTGTTTCTTTTGTGATGACATCATCTCCTTCTATGTTTTGTTTCTTCTACTTTTTGCTTCTTCTATTTTTCATGTGTCCTTTTCCATTTGGTCCGCCTTTCCATTTGGCTTCATCTATACCTATATTCTATTCCATTTTTGACCTTGCAAAAGATAGAAGTTGTCTTTGAAGTCTTCAGGAAAGTTGTAGATCATGAAGTTCTCTTTCTAAACATATAAAGAACACCTCATTCGGATATCTTTAGGTAAAGTTATAACAATTTTCCCATTTTGTCTGTCTTTTTCCATTTGGTCTGCCTTTTCATTTGGCTTCGTCTGTACCTATCTTTTGTTCTATTTTTGACCCTTCAAAAGCTAGAATCTGTCTTTGAGGTCTTCAGGAAAGTTGTAAACCTTGAAGTCCTCTTTTGAACCATATAAATAAACCTCAATCTGATATTTTTAGGGAAGGTTATAGGAATTTTCCCATTTCGTTTGCTTTTCATTTGGCTTCGTCTAAACCTATATTCTGTTCCATTTTTGACCCTCCAAAAGATAGAATCTATCTTTTAGTTCTTCAAGAAAGCTGTATACCTTGAAGTCCTCTTTTGAGCTATATAAAGAACACCTTAATCTAATGTCTGTAGGAAAAGTTATAGTAATTTTCCCATTTTGTCTGTTTTTTTCCATTTGGTTTGCCTTTTCATTTGGCTTCATCTGTACCTATCTTCGGTTCCATTTTTGACCCTATAGAAGATAAAATCTATCTTTGACTCTTTAGAAAATTTTTAGACCCTGAAGTCCTCTTTCGAACCATATAAATAATACCTCAATCTGATATCTATAGGGAAAGTTATAACAATTTTCCCATTTCGTCTGCTTTTCATTTGGCTTTGTCTAAACCTATCTTCTGTTCCATTTTTGACCCTACAGAAGATAGAATCTATCTTTGAAGTGTTCAAGAAAGTTCTATATCTTGAAGTCCTCTTTCTAACCATATAAAGAAAATCTTAATCTTATATTTGTAGTGAAAGTTATAGCAATTTTCCCATTTTATCTATCTTTTTCCATTTTGTCTACTTTTCATTTGGCTTCATCTAATCTATCTTCTGTTCCATTTTTGACCCTATAGAAGATAGAATCTATCTTTGAGTCTTCTAGAAAGTTGTAGATATTGAAGTCCTCTTTCTAACCATATAAAAAAAACCTCAATCAGATATCTTTAGGGAATGTTATCGCAATTTTCCCATTTCATCTGTCTTTTTCAATTTTTTCAGCTTTTCATTTAGCTTCGTCTGAACCTATCTTCTATTCCATTTTTGAACCCTCATAAGATTGAATCTATCTTTGAGTTCTTCATAAAAATTGTATATATTGAAGTCCTATTTCTAAAAATATAAATAACATCTCAATCTGATATCTATAAAGAAAGTTATAGCAATTTTTTCATTTCATCTGTCTTTTTCTATTTCGTCTTCTTTTCATTTGGCTTCGTCTGAACCTATCTTCTGTTCCATTTTTGACCCTTCAGAAGATAGAATCTGTCTTTGAGGTCTGCATGAAAGTTGTAGATCTTGAAGTCCTCTTTCAGAACATAAAATAACACCTCAATATGATATTTTGAGGGAAAGGTATAGCAATTTTCCCATTTTGTCTATCTTTTTTTCATTTTGTCTACTTTTCGTTTGGCTTCGTCTGAAAGTATATTATGTTCCATTTTTGGCCCCTAAAAACATACAATCTATCTTTAAGATCTTCAATAAATTTTTAGATCTTGAAGTCCTCTTTCGAACCATATGAAGAACACCTCAATCTGATATTTTTAGGGAAAGTTACAGCAATTTTCCCCTTTCATCTATCTTTTTCCATTTCATCTGCTTTTCATTTGGCTTCGTCTAAGCCTAACTTCTGTTCTATTTTTGACCCTTTAGAAGATAGAATCTATCTTTGAGGTCTTCAAGAAAGTGATTTTTAAAGCATCAAATTCACAACACATTTCTGTATCTCTCAATAAAATTTTATAGCTTTTGGTTTTGATTTGAAAAGGATTGATTGAATCAAAGTGAGGGGATCGGTTGGAAGAGTATGAGTTAGATATTTTTACTGAACCCGCTTCAGTATTTTGGTGATATCTTGATCTATCGGATTCCAAATGGGATGATTTTTTATTTTGAGTAAACTAGAGATAAAGGCCTTGAAATTGGCTCCAGAAGTCTAATTATGAATCAGTCTCTAAGATATTGAATTTCTGGATGACAATTGTGTATAGCATACTGTTTTTGAATATGAACAACCTGAAAATGTTTGAGGCATATCTCCCAAATTACTAAACCCAATTAAGTGATTTTGGTATCAATGTAAAGATAAGACATAGAGTAACACTTTTCTAGAAGATAGTATGACCAAATTATATCATTTTCACTTTCTAATTTAAAGTGAACAATAGACACGAAGGTCTGGAATTTTGGAGATATTATAAGAAGAAATGAGAGTTTTGATAATGTGATAAAGTGGGAAATTTGATAATATACCCGGGATTGCTATGAACATGCATTGTACATAATTTATTTCATACATGTGCATTGTTAAACAATTATAATTGTGCATATTGTGATATTGTATATATTATTTGTTATAGAGGGGCAACTGGAACGTCAACCTCCAGATGTTGCCGGATCTTCCAGGCATTAGTTTTGGGAGCAACTTGTGAGTAGACCTAGATGGTATCATTTCATTGTTTGTTTTGTTTGATTGGTTTTTTGCATTAATTGACTACTGAATGTCGATATGAATGCCTCTTGATTGTTGAATTTTGGACAGAAGGTCCGATGATTGTGATGTTTGATTAGGATATTAAAGTGCTACTTGTATGTGAATGAGATGAAATAAGTGTGCATAATTTGACTGTTAAATGCTGGACTACGATCTGATGATAAATGTGTTTGAATGTGCATTTGCATATGAATGAAAGTGTTTCCTCAACTTTAATGTTGAATGCCGGACTAAGGTCCGATGATATGTGAATGTGATTGAATAAGAATATGCAAATGTTATTGATGCATTCCATTTCATGAATGCATGAAAAAAAAATAGAGTTGTGACCAGAGTAGCCACCAATCAGAGCTTAAAGCTCAATGCGTAAAAAAGAGCCTTAAGCTCAGAAAGTGATTAAGAGCCTAAGGCTCACTATGTAAAATGAGCCCTGTACCCCCCAAGCGGATAAGGGACAGTTATCAATGAGCCCTATATGGGACAATTTAGGCACTCGGTCACAATAAAGTAACAAAGGGAAAGTGAGTCTCATACACACTACATATGCATAATATGAATGATTAAATTATAGTTGATTATGAAATATGAAATATTGTGAATATGATTGTGTGTTATATGGCTAGGTGAGCCATCGATGATGGTCACTCATTGAGTTTGTAAAACTCAACCAAAATTTGCAAATATTTTTTAGAATTAGAAGAATACCCCGTTAGGCAAACAGGAGTATCCCTATAGCATAAGTGAAAGATAAAGGTCAGGATCAGTTCGAGTCTGCATTTGTGTTTTTCCTATTTTGTATAAAATTGTATATTTTGAAACTATTGTACAAATAATTTATTTTGTAATGTAAAGACCTTATGACTAAAGTGTTATGTATTTGTTATGGGCCCTAATTTGGCTACTGAAATTCTATTCATTGTATTGTGATGATTGAAAATGTTTATGAAGGAAAGTGGGCCTAAACTGGTCATTATTTCATATATTGTGTTTGTGATTAAAAAAAATACCAATTTTTGAATGATTGAATGCTTTACCACGCCACCCTCACAGGGCACGGACTTGGATATCACCCATGATGTTGGGTTCGAGTCCTTACGGGATTGGGGTGCTACACTTATGTGGTATCAGAGCCTAGAAGTACTATCTTATATGGGAATTTTTGAAATAATTACTAAGTCACATGCATTCTAGTCCTATCATAACAAATAGTAGCAACTGATCCCTAGTCTGAGTCATATAAGTATGAGTCACACACATAAGCTTGTGTTAAGTGCATAAGCTAATGGAAATAATGAGAAAAGTGCTGATATGTCAGAATGTGAGAAAATGGAGGTTGTGGATTTTTTTTAAAACGAGAAAATAGTATATGATTGGATATGACAGACAAAGATTTAACACAATTGTGTTGATTGATGTACTATGGAATATGATATTAATATTGTATTGATGGAATACCCTTGAAAGTGATCTATATATATATATATCACATTCAACAGTATTCCATCAGTACAACATTAATATCATATTCCATATATATTTGTGTGTGTGTGTGTGTGTGTGTGTGTGTGTGTGTGTGTGTGTGTGTGTGTGTGTGTGTGAATATATTGTCGTGGATTGTTTGAGGAAAATAAGCATATAAGTGGAAATGAGACATGAAAGTGTACAAGCCATTGGAAAGAAAAATAATAATATCTATAGCCTGGAGAGGTCAAACTTAGACTTAAGATGAATATCAGATAAATGTGATAAGAGTTATGATTTACTATAAGAATATGTCTGTGATATTGAGGTCAGATTTCATGATGATTCTACATCTATAATTCTGAATGGATTGAGGATATACATATGGAAGATAAAACAAATGACAATTAGAAAATGGGATAGAAATGAAGAAGGAATATAAAGGGAATAAAATAGTCATAAATGACTGTATGAGAGATAAATGAGGTGTAGTAAGGAGAAAGATAGAAGTGCATATAAGAAAGGATTTTTTGTATGAATGAGATAAAGAAAAAGATGACAAATCAAATGAGAAGAACTGATGCCCTTAATATGGTAGTTGACTCATGATCAAATTGAAGTAGCCTCGAAAGAGGAAAATTCTGGAAAATTGGAGAAAATTCTGTGTTAGTATGTTTGATAGTGAGAGGAGGAAAGTGCAAGGCACGATAGTGGCCTGATAAAATGATGTTCTAATCATATAAGTTATGGTATAAATTGATCTTATTGAGATATTAGGAAAAAAATTTGAAATTGATCTTCTTGAGATACTAAGAATGACTCATAAGTAATTATGGAAAATAGTTGATTAATAAGGATTCCATGAACAGTATCGATGATTGTAGCAAGAAATCTTCTTTCAAAGAAGAATTTTCCTAGATTGGGTTAATTGATTAGATGATTTAGTTTAAGAATGGTCAATGAAGAAACAAATCAGAAATGAATATGTAATAAATCAAAAGCGAATAATAGAGTCATATTCCTAGTGGGGACCCAAGCATGAGGTAGAAAATGCTACTGAGAGTGTATGCACTTTGTTTGAGTTAAAGTATCCAATTACGTGAGTGGATTTTTGGAAATTGAAGTAACACTATTACTATGGTGAGGATAACTTGGCTCCACATCATATTCTGTGCAAATATGTCGGGGAGAAACAAATTATATATGACAAATTTGTTACCAGCACAGGAATCAAAGTTTGCAAATAAATTGAAATGTGTAGAGAAATTGGTATGAATAAGCGGACATTGGAGTAAGTCAATGTGAAATGATAGGAAATTGAATGAATTGAGAAAATCATTCGAGAAAGGGAGTTAATTAGGAAATTAAGAATAACATGCGATAACATTACCTCACTGAGAAATTAGTTACCTAAAGAATTACGAGAACCAAACATAAGCCCAAGAAGTTTTGGGTTATATCTATTGGAGTTAACAATGCCCCGATAGTATTAAGGTATTGAAGGTTAAAGTGATCCAAGCAAAATTATATCAATTAGTGACTATGATCGTAGATGGTATTTTGAATGTGTTCAAAAAGTAAAGAGAATATATTGAATACTGGAAAAAAAATGTAAACCATATGAGCGATGATTGTATAAAGAGTTTTTGAGGAACTATAACCCTAATGTTAATTATGCCATTCAGATTTGGAGATTGTGTAGTATATACAATAGAGTTCCTATTAGACATTAAGATGGGATTTGTTGCAACATTATAAAGTGATTCTACATACATAGGGTCAATTGAAGCATCATGAGCTGAATTTTGATAAATGAATTGGAACTTGATGCAATAGTGATTGTTTTGAAAGTTTGAAGATGTTATATATAGAGAAAAATTTTGGATATACATATGAATATACGGATCAGTAAAGATTGAGGTAATTATTGAATTGGAAAAGATTGAAAGGATTGTGCAATTCAGTATTTCGTAATAAGGCTAGTGTTACAATGGAATGCATTACATAGTAAATTTAATAGCAGAGTACCACAAATTTGGATATTAAGGTCATCAAATCTAGTGCAATAAAGAGTGCAAAATGTCAAGCTAAAAACGAGCTGAAAGGAAGTATTATTAGCCATTGAAATTTAAAATCAGTTTTTGCAAAAAGGGATTAGGAAAGCCTAAAATGAGAATTTAGAAATTGTGAATCTTATCGAGGAATTGGAAAGAAATCCGACTTTCGAGTTAATGATACATTGTGATGGAATTAAGAAGTATGTGTACTCGATAAGAGACTATCGGAGAAAACATAAGAAACAATCGAAGCTATATGTCCTAGTAAGAATGCATTAAAGGAGCAATTGTTAGCTAAGAATGTAGAACCAAGTAATTATATTTTTCAGTTACTAATAGTCTTGACTATTGGAAACTTGTTTAAAGCTTATATTTCTAGAGTTCACAGGAATATGAGATTAATGTATGGTTTAAAGTGTCTACCGGCATAACAATCATTATCTTGGTGATACAATTAGAATACTATATAAGGTGTCGTACAACAAAAAGAGTCGCTCGCCCTTACATTGTAATGAAGAGAGCCTAAAAGAATGATTAAAACCCATAACAAATTTGGGATACCGTTAGTGAGTGAAGTGAATCTATAATCAGAATAAAGTGGTTTTTGAAAGAAGAATGAATTTTGGTGGATCACATCGAAGTTATGGAATATATTGAGAAAGATTTGAAAGTTAAGTGGACTAACACCGATGAGAAGTGAAAAAGATGAATTATCTCTAAGAGTATCGCCTTGTCAAAGTGTGCTCACATTAAGTACAAGATATGCTCAGATTAGGAAAAAGGATAAACTAAGCCTGATATGAATTGGTCTGCATGAAATTATTATGAGCTAGTGATACTGATAAAAGGATGTTTCAGATCCATAATGTGTGATATGTGAGTATACTAAGAAATATTAATATGATCTGACTAAGATGTATTGTTGGAACATGAAGTGAAAATGGTGAGTAGCCTGAGATATATATATTAAGGAACTAGTTAAGAAAAGAAATAAATTAATAAGTGATTAACATACCTCGTGATTCCATTGAATTCAGTCAAGTGGAAGAAAGTATTCGAGTGATGACAGTTAAATGAGAGACAGAGGAGACAATATCCCCACATGCTCGAGCAAATAGGTAAGAATTTCGAGGAAGAAATTTCTTTAAGGAGGAGAGAGTTATAACATCCCGTTACCTTCAAGAAGGTTAAAATAGTAAAAGTGAGTGACTTATGAGATGCTAAGAAATGTGTTTTCATGATCATGCATAATATGTCATACACATACAAATGAATAGTGAATTTTTCTGCACATGAAATTAATTATACATGCATTCATAAATAATTCCAGGTATATTTTGAACGAGTTGTGATTTTTGGGAAAATTGTGAATTTGGAATTTATCTATATTGAAAATTTTATTGACTAGTGGAATTACTATATTTATGAATTTTGGTGAATTTTGGATTTATTTTGTAATTTATAGAGTATTATGGAAAATAGGAAAAAGAAGAGAAGAAATCAAAGGAAGATTTGGAGATAGTTGGATTTTAAAGATGAGAGTTAAAAGGAGTAAGTTTCAAAAGAAACTAAGTTAGAACTTAGACCTTAGGAGAGTGATGAGTGTAAAGTTGCCTTTATTATGTGTCAGAAGTAAGTTTGAGTAATTCAAGAGTTAAAAAAGGGTTTGTTCTTTTTTCTAAGTTCTTTCCTTGATATCATCTTCTCCAAATATCTTCCCATACACAGAGTTTTCCATCAAACTCCTTCCGAGAGTTAACTTTGATTTTTTTTCATATCCCTCACCACTTCCTCTACCGCTGAGTGTTTCTTCTACCTTAAGAAAAACCAGAAGTTGGTTAGTGTTCACAGAGGAGTACGTGATTTTGCATGAAGTTAAGGCTTTGGGGATAGTTGAAGATCTTGGAGTTTTCAACAAGTAATGAATAAATTCTTTAGAGTTGGAGTTGAAATTTTGATCTGAAACTTCCATGAATTTACTGTACTGATCTATATGGATTTTGAAAAAATGTCTTCATGAAAGTTACATACATTTCTTTTAGCTTTTCAACGATGTATAGTATGAAATTTTTGGACATCTGAGTTGAAAGTTATTGTCATTATAAAGAAAGATGTATATTATGCCTTTTTGCTTCTTCTGTGGTGACGTCACCTTCTTCT
The DNA here is from genome assembly GCA_027563595.1 of Erythroxylum suave. NCBI lineage: Eukaryota > Viridiplantae > Streptophyta > Magnoliopsida > Malpighiales > Erythroxylaceae > Erythroxylum > Erythroxylum suave. The sequence continues at coordinate 2,499 of JAOSBN010050842.1, read as the reverse complement.
ATGTTTTGCTTCTTCTGTGATGATGTCATCTTCTTCTATGTTCTGCTTCTTCTGTGATGATGTCATCTTCTTCTGTGTTGCTTCTGTGATGACGTCATCTTTTTTTCTGTGTTTTGCTTCTTCTACTTTTTGCTTCTTCAGTTTTTCGTCTGTCTTTTTCCATTTGGTCTGCCTTTTCATTTGGCTTCATCTATACCTATTTTTTGTTCCATTTTTGACCCTCCAAAAGATATAATTTGTCTTCAAGGTCTTCAGAAAAGTTGTAAATCATGACGTTCTCTTTCAAACCATATAAAGAACACATTAATCTGATATCTGTAGGGAAAGTTATGGCAATTTTCCCATTTCATCTATCTTTTTCCATTTGGTCTGCCTTTTCATTTGACTTCGTCTGTACCTATCTTCTATTCCATTTTTGACCCTTTAAAAGATAGAATCTGTCTTTGAGTTCTTCAGGAAAGTTGTAGACCATGAATTCCTCTTTTGACTCTTTTGAACGATATATGTAACACCTCAATCTGATATCTTTATGGAAATTTATAGCAATTTTACCATTTCGTCTTTTTCCATTTCGTCTACTTGTCATTTGGCTTCCACTAAACCTATCTTATATTCCATTTTTGACCCTACAGAAGATAGAATCTATCTTTGAGGTCTTCAGGAAAGTTGTAGATCTTGAAGTCCTCTTTCGAACCATAAATAGAACACCTTAATCTGATATCTGTAAAGAATGTTATAGCTAGAGATAAAGGCCTAGAAATTAGGTTAGGAAGTCGAATTATGACTCAGTCTCTAAGATATTGAATTTCTGGAGGAAATTTGTGTATAGCATACTGTTTTTGAATATGAACAGCCCGAAAATGTTTGAGGCATATCTTCCAAATTACTAAACCCAATTGAGTGATTTTGGTAACAATGTAAAGATAAGACATAGAGGAACACTTTTTTAGAAGATAGTGTGACCAAATTATATCATTTTCATTTTCTAATTTAATGTGAACAGTAGACTCGAAAGTCTGGAATTTTGGAGAAATTATAAGAAGAAATGAGAGTTTTGATAATGTGAAAAAGTGGGGCAATTGGAACGTCAACCTCCAGACGTTGCCGGATCTTCCAGGCATTAGTTTCAGGAGCAACTTGTGAGTAGACCTAGATGGTCTCATTCCATTGTTTGTTTTCTTTGGTTCAATTTTTGTATTAATTGACTACTGAATGTCGATACGAATGTGTCGTAATTGTTAAATTCCAGACAGAAGGTTCGATGATTGTGATGTTTGATTGGGATATTGAAGTGCTACTTGTATACGAATGAGATGAAATAAGTGTGCATAATTTGACTGTTAAATGCTGGACCATGGTTCGATGATAAATGTGTTTAAATGTGCATTTGCATATGAATGAAAGTGTTTCCTCAACTTTATTGTGGAATGTCGGATTAAGGTCTAATGATATGTGAATGTGATTGAATGAGAATATGCAAATGTGATTGATGCATTCCATTTCATGAATGCATGAAACATAATGGAGTTATGACCGGAGTAGCCACCGATCAAAGCTTAAAGCACAACGTGTGAAAAAGACCCTCAAGCTCAGAAAGTGATTAAGAGCCTAAGGCTCACTATGTAAAATGAGCCCTGTATCCCCTAAGCGGATAAGGGAAAATTATAAATGAGCCCTATATGGGACAGTTTAGGCTCTCGATCACAATAAAGTAACAAAGGGAAAGTGAGTCTCATACACACTGCATATGCATAATATAAATGATTAAATTGTATTTGATTGTGAAATGTGAAATGTTATGAATATGATTGTGTGTTATGTGACTAGGTGAGCCGTTGATGATGGTCACTCATTGAGTTCACAAAATTCACCCAAAATTTGCAAATGTCTTTTAGGATCAGAAGAATAACCTGTTAGGCAAAACGGGAGTATCCCTACAGCATAAGTGAAGGATAGAGGCCTGGATCAGTTCATGTCTGCATTGTATTTCTTTCTTTTTGTATGGAATTGTATATTCTGGAACTTTTGTATTGAATTATGTAATTTGAAAGTTTTGTAAAAAAAGGTGTATTGACCTATGTTCTAATGCAAAGAAAGTGTTTTGTTTTTAAGAAAAGGCCCAAATGGCTATTGAAACTCTGATGATTGTGTTGTTGCGATTGAAAATGTTCTGAAGTAAAGTAGGTTATAAAAAAAATGTACTGAGATTTGACTGATTGAGTGCTCTAGTATGCCACCCTCGCGAGGCACGGACTCGGACATCACCCATGATGTCGGGTTCGGGTCCTTGCGGGAGTGGGGTGCTACATCCTCCAAGGTGGAAATTCGGTCACCATAATTGGGCCTAGGATGCTATTACTATTGCTGTTGTTGAGGCTAAAGCTGCTGACTACTCTGACCTTGTTGCCCATTCCCATATCTCAGATTGGGATGATCCCTCCATCCTGGGTTGTAAGTATTCAAATAAGGATCATATTTTCTCTGAGGCTGGTAATTATC
>JAOSBN010050821.1:0-14592 GCA_027563595.1 Erythroxylum suave | reverse complement strand
ACTTTGATTGAGATTTTGACTCCTTTAGAGGTGGAATTGGTTGTTGAGTCCTTCATGGAAATTGTATAACTTTCTTTTATCTTTCAATTGATACCAAGTTTGAAAACATTGGAGTTCGGGACCAAAAGATCTGACTGTTTGAAATTGGTTGCTGGAGTAGGCAAGGAGGCCTTTTGTGCTTTTTATTGTTATTTCTTTTCTAAGCCGACCATTTGCCCTTCTTTTGCTTATAACTTGGCCATCCGACCTCCGATTGACCTGATTTTCAAAGCATCAGATTCCTAAGCCATTTATGTACCTCTCGATGAGATTTAGTGAATTTTTTAGATTAATTTGGAAATGATGGATTAAATTAAAGTGAGAGGACTGATTGATTAATTTTCTTGACAATGTTTTGGCAATATCTGGCCCTATAGAGATCAGAATTGAGTAATTTTGGTATCTATGGATTGCTAAAGCATAGAGGAATTTTTCCATTATGGAGAGGTTTCCTAGATTACCCTATGTGGACTGTCTCATTAATCGGCAGCAGTCGACCCGAAAGTGTAAGCATAAATTGCGAGTTTGATGATTTTAGTACGGCTAAACCCTAGACATACTTGAGTTGTGATATAGTAATGGATTTTGAGATAAAATTTATGGATTGATACCGGGATTGTCACGAACATGCATTGTACACATTTCAATTCCTACATGTGCATTATTATACATTTCTGATTGTACAATTTGTAATATATGTGTATTTGAATTGTTATAGAGGCGCAATTGGAACGTCAACCCACCGACGTTGCCAAGACTTCCAGGAATTAGCTTCGGAAGCTGTTGGTGAGTAATCTAGACAGTTTCTCTCAATTATTGTTTACTTATGATTTGTGGTGGATAATGGTAGGATTGTGATTTGCTTGTGATTATAGATTCCGGACAGAAGGTCCGATGACTGTGTACCGGGGAGTTGGGTTATTGAAGTGCTACTTATATGTGAATTGGAGACCTACATGCCTATGATGTGATTGTTTATGACATATGTGATCATTTGTGGCATATGTGATTAATTGTGTCCTATGCAAATTGATTGTGGCATATGCATTTCATTCATGAAAGCATTATCAGATAATGACAGTTGTGACCGGAGCAGCCACCGATTAGAGCTTAAAACTCAACGAGTGTATTTGAGCCTCGAGCTCAACAGTGATTTAGAGCCTCAGGCTCAACGTTTAATGAGCCCTATATGGGACAGTTCAGGCGCTCGGTCACAATACCATAATAATTGGAAAAGTGTCATATGAGTATTTCATATGCATTTGATTAAATATGCTTGATTGAGTGAAAGGAATAATGCCTTATACTTATGTGAAAATAAAAGTGTTGCTTATGTGAAAAATGTGTGACTTTTGATCGATGGAAAATAGTGCTATGTTTAATATGTTGTATGAATTGAGTGAACCATTGATGATGGTTCCCTCATTGAGTTCGCAAAACTCACCAAAATTGCAACAATGTCTTTTCATGACCGAGAGTAGACTCCTAGCTTCAGAGGGACTTTTCCAACCGTGTAGATTGTTTTGGCGAGAAAAGTCATGGCTAATAGGTTGGTCAGCTGGGACATTTGGGGACGGCCTAGATAGATCTGATGTTTTTCCTCTTTTATATAGCCTTTTATACTAGGTTTTTGGATTTATGTACAGACAGTACAGGATGATAGACGCATAAACAGTTTGATTTTGATGAAATGAAATAAGGAAAAGTTGGTTTTAAAAGATCGTGTTTTTTATATTGATGTTTTATTATGATGCCATGTGAAGTGATTGTAGTGATTGTTCGTAGCTCACCCTTATCGTAAGATATGTACCGGAATGACCTGCGGGCATCCCGGTGTGTACCCTGCAATAAAGGGGTGCTACAAAGCTTGTTTTTGTATTCTTTCAACTTTCTCTCTCTACACTGTCTTGAATGTTGCTTGTTTCTATTGGTTCAGATTCTGTTATCATGTGCCAGAACTAAACCTCATTCAGGTTTAGGGATGTAGCCTATTTTATGGATTCATTGGTGATGAATGAAGGTTCTTGAGTTATATTTATCTTTCTTGAGCTTCATTGTTATTTCTATACTTGATCACCATAGATGCAATCTTAGGAATCATATGATGGACTGAGAGGTGAAGTGTGATTTGTGTATTAGGAAGACAAACACATTAGATCTAGAGATAGAGATATCCTAAACTAGTGTGATAACTTAGGGTTGCTTGTTCTTAATGAATTTGACTAGTTAGGTTTCACATTGAGAAATGGTAATCAACTAGTTGGGTATTCTTGTATATCTTGAGAAGGAATATAAGTGAATTTGTGTAGCTGTTATTATAACTTGTGATTCAATCAATTTCATAATTTATCAATCAATCTCTTAATTTGGTGAATCTCGGAGCCCTAAATCTCATCATCGAAAATTTCCTTGTTTGTTTATTTATAGTCTTTACAATTGGTTTCACTCAAAGCCAATCAACTTTTAATTTTCTTGTCATTTTTGTTCAAGTAATTAAGATTAATTTAGTAGTGAGTATTTTAGTCTTCGTGGGATATGACCTTGGAATACTTGATGTGTAAGTACTAGGAACAACTCTATGCACTTGTAGATTTTGTCAACCAGTTGACTTTTGATGATGATTTATACATTCGTCGCAAAAATTCGAGGTTTGGTCTATGCTCTAAAGTATCATCACTAAAGGAATTTCTTTACCAATGATTTACATGAATCGTAGCAGAAAGCACATTCTTTTGCCACAGTTTTTTTATTTTGTTGCCAATGATCTCACGCTTGGTGACGATAATTTCAAACATCGCAAAAAAAGCTTACTTTTTGCGATGAAATATATAATTAGTCACCAAAGTAGGACTTTTGGTGACAAAATATTAAAATCATCACCAAAAGTAGATATTACAGAATTTAAAATTAATAATGTTAATTTGATAATTTTTAATGGCAAGTTTACTTAATAATCATACTTCATTATAATTGACATTTATATATAATTTTTCATATTATTTCATTTACCTTCCTTATAAATTTGTTTAAATATTTATTTAATGCATTAAAACTCTAAATTTTGTCTTTTTGGATATAAACAGGTAAACATACCTAAAATTTTAATATTAGTAAGATACAATATAATAATTTTAAGTTGAGTACTATTCTTAAATATAAAAACTGTAAAATGTTTTCAAAATTTTAAACATATTGTTGAAAAACACATGCATGGTAGGCAATTTAAACATTGGAAAGTAAATATTTTTAGACATAAAAAGATAAACATACCTAAAATATTAATGTTAATAAGATCAAAATATCATAAATTTAAGTTGACTATCATTTTTAATCATTAATATTCATTAACAATAAAATAATAATACATATAATATTGGAATGTGGTAAGCAATATAATATAATGATATATATGTATGGTAAGTGGTACAAGATGTTAATTAGAAGTTAACAATTCTTACAGACAAAATAATAAATAAAGTTCTTACCCAATATTCCATTGAAAAGGAAAAGAAATAATTATTTTGACTAATGAGCAAATAGAATAGAATGATCAAAGCTAAATCAAACAGTATTAGGAAGTCAAATTCGAACATATGTATACCCGATAACAGTATTAGGAAGTCAAATTCGAACATATGTATACCCGATTGATAAACTCCATGATTGTCATGATGAACATACATAGTTTTTGCAATTGACCATTGTTCCAAAACAACTGATTTCCTTAATCCTATATAAATGACCGAGACATCACCATCGCCTCCATTTCCATCTATGTTTTCTTAAAGATTCGAGGAAGCTTAAAATAGCATATAGTCTATACAATCAAATGTTCATCTAATAGTTTCATAATAAAAAAATGAGATACTAATACTAAAGATGGAGAGGTTGTTTGGATGATACTAAAAATCTTAAAGAAGAAGTTCGGGCATGAAAGGCAATAGGCAATTAGAGTTTGATGATGCCATTTTCATCTCTTAATAGTTGAATATTGAATATTCCAATAGAGATGATATCGAAGGTACAAAGTCAACTTTGAACGGAAATGATGCAATGACTAGTTAAAGGAAATGCCTACTTAAAGAAGAGTCACTGCTTTTGTGAACATATATCAGACTCTTGAAATACATCTATAGCATCAATTCTCTTAAAAGCGATATCATTGTCAAATCTCTTGTACTTTAGAAAGTGAAAATTAATTTTGAGATAGATCATTGAATCTCCTATCGAGCAAATTACATTTTTATCTATTGATAGCACATAGAGGCTAACTAAATATGACTAGGTTAGAATGTTGGAGAACCTTGAAAAATATGTTCTCATGAGCTTAGAAAGGCTCGTCAAATTACTACTTGATTTTATAGTGAAATACTCAAGTTGGATACTTAGGGACTGGACGTAAGCTTGGGTTGTAAACCGAACCAGTATAAATTGACTACATCCTTCTCTCTCTTCTCTTAACTTTTATATTTTTTCATATATTATCTGTATGTTCATTTCAAGAAAACGCTCCTTCACTTCTATAATAGGCTCCTTCAGTTTTTAACTTACTAAAGGTTCCTTTCATTTCAACATGTGTCTTTTATTTTAAAATTGTTTTTAACAAGACTTATCCTTTAGTATGGAATACAATGATAAAGTTTTTTGATCAATTTATTCTATCACTTATGTAAGAGAATTCCGAAGGCAATAAAAGAAGTAACAAAATCATTATGTTTATCTCTTTTTGAAGTTTATATCATATATTGGAAGTGTTATGCTTTTGTTGGTATATATCACATGCTTTTTTTGACATTATACTAATAATTGATTGTAAGAGTTTCAAATGCCAATGCTTATAGTGAAATTTGGCATTGTATGCAACAAATATAAATACAAAACTATTGAAAAGGTGTATTATATTAAATTCAAATATTCTTTTTTGTAGGCCCTTTTTTGTGTTTAAAAGCGTCGCTCATCCTTCTTCTTTGTAGTTTGTCGTTGTTCGTCCATCTAGGTAAGCCATCCACCTAATGTCTACCATATGCTTTGCTTTAATAGTACGAGGATTTATGTTTAGACTTTGTGCGAATGCAAATGAGGCCTTGATTTTGTGTTGTTGTTTATAATATTCTTATAATCATTGATGAGTTTTTATGTTCTTTTTTAATAGTGTAAGTATTTATGTTTGGGTTTTGTTTGAATCATTGATGAGTAGATGTATGAATTACATAAGTATTTAATATATGTGAAATGAGTTTAAGATGAAAAGGATAATCCAATGCATAATAAACCCCTAGGAGTCACAACAAGAACTTGCTTTCTCAATTCATATGGTGTAACAATGCCACATACCTTAGTGTTTCTTTTAACTCGAACTTAGTGTACTAATTTGAATCAAAAAATTAAAGAAGTATTAAGTTGTATAGTTACAGAAAAATTCAAAATGACTTGAGGCATAATAAACCCTTAGGATGGTATATAGGCTAGAAATCTATGATGCAACTTTCATAAGACTTATCGGTGAAAAATTCCACAAGCCTAGGAGTCATAGCGAGAACTTGTTTTCTTTATTCATATGTGTAACAATGCCACGTACCTTAGTGTTTCTTTTATTTCAAACTTAGTGTATAAACTTTAATCAAAATTAAAGAAGTAGTAAGTTGTATAGTTATCAAAAATTCACAATGATTTGAGGCATAATAAACCCCTAAGATGGTATATAGGCTAGAAACCTATAATGCAGCTCCTATGAGACTTATCGTTAAAAAATTCCATAAGCTTAGGAGCTAAAATGAGAACTTGCTTTCTCGATTCATATGGTGTAACAATGTCACGTACCTTAGTGTTTCTTTTAATTCGAACTTAGTGTACAAACTTGAACAAAAAAATTAAAGACGTAGTAAGTGTATAGTTACAAAAAATTCAAAATGATTTGAGGCATAATAAACCTTTAGGATAGTATATAGGCTAGAAAACAGTGATGTAGATCCTATGAGACTTATTAAAAAAAATTCCACGAGCCTTAGAGTCACAGCAAGTCCTTATTTTCTTGATTCATATGGTGTAACAATGTCACGTACCTTAGTGTTTCTTTTAATTCGAACTTAGTGTATGAATTTAGCTAAAAAAAATTAAAGTAGTAAGTTGTATAGTTACTAAAAATTCACAATGATTTTAGGCATGATAAACCCCTAGGATAGTAGATAGGTTGGAAACCCATGATGCAGCTTCCATGACACTTATTGGTGAAAAATTCTACGAGCTTAAAAGTCACAACAAGAACTTGCTTTCTTGATTCATAAGGTGTAACAATGTCACGTACCTTAGTGTTTCTTTTAATTCGAACTTAGTGTATGAACTTCAATTAAAAAATTAAAGAAGTAACTTGTATAATTATGAAAAATTCTTAATGATTTGAAGCATAATAAACCCTTAGGTTGGTATATAGGCTGGAAGCTCGTGATGCAGCTCCGATGAGGCTTATCGATGAAAAATTCCACGAGCTTAAGAGTTACAGTAAGAACTTGGTTTCTTGATTCATATGGTGTAACAATGCTATGTAGTGTTTCTTTCAATTCGAACTTAGTAGATCAGATTGTAGGTGATTAATTTAAACATGATTACTTGAACTTCAATGTGATTAATTATCACTTTTTTAAATAACAATTTTGCAGAAATTAGTTATGTTGATAGATTTTGGATGTATAGACGATTAACACTTGACGGTTTCATTAATCTTGAGTTTGTTATGAGAGTTGAAGCTTTTATTCATTATGCATATTCTCAACTTGCATATATGGATGACCTAAATATCAGATGTCCATGTAAAAAGTGCAAACATATTGTTTGATAAAGTTTATATCCATTTGTTAAGAAAAGCATTTGTTTCAAATTATTTTGAGTTCACACGATATGAGGAGCCATTGATTTGCAGCACCTCAAGGGGTAATGAAGTAAACTTATTAATAAATGTGGATGAGTTTGAAGGGGGATTGAATTTAGAGCAAAAAATATAGGTGTAACTGAAAATTTTTACATCTAAATAGCTTATGATGCAACCGGTTATACCTTTTAGGAAAATATAGAAAATCTTCAAAAAGAACCAAACCCACATGCAAAACATTTTTTTGACTTTCTACAATCAGTTTATCAAGATTTATGTCCAAATTATGAGACGATGACTCAATTATCTTCAAATTCTAGAATATTGAACATAAACTCTAAAGGGCATATCTCTGATCGAAGTTTTGATAAAGTTTTTTACTGGTATAATGAATCATTACCTCCTAATCATCTAACGGTTGATAATTTTTACAATATGAAGAAACTTATTAGGGGTCTTAGTTTGCTAGTTGGAAAACATTAATTGTTGCAAATTGAGATGTATGTTGTCTTGGGGAGATGATATGGCATTACAATAATGTAAATTTTGTGGTCAATCTAGGTTAAAACCTAAAAAGCATACTAGGAAATAGAAATTAGTACCATGGAAGGAAATTTATTATTTCCCACTAACTTCGAGACTTCAAAGACTATATGCCTCTGATGTTATTGTATCTCATATGAGATGGCATAATAAACGTGAATAGGAAGATAGAATAATGAGCCATCCATCGGATGCACTAGCATGGAAACATTTCGACACCTATTATGAGTTTGTAGTTGAAAGTCGAAATGTTAGGTTGGGATTGTTGATCGATGGATTCTAACCTTTTGTTTAATCTAGACAACAATATTCATCATGGCCAATCATAATTAGTCCTTATAATTTACCTCTATAGATGTTTATGAATGAGATATATATTTTTTTGAAAGTGATTGTGCTAAGGTCTAGAAATCCAAAACATAAAATTGATGTATTCTTACAATTATAGGTTTATAAATTGCATCATCTTTGGGAATAAGGAGTGGAGACATATGATGTGTCTCTTAAACAAAATTTTGTGTTGAGAGCAGCTTTGATGTGGACTATTAATGATTTTCTAATGTATGCTATGTTGTCTAGGTGGAGCACAACAGGAAAATTGGCTTATCCTTATTGTGGCAATGATTCTGATGTGTTTTATCTTCCAAACGGGGTCAAAATAATATAGTTTGACAACCATAAAAAATTTATTCCTCCAGATCATCCATTTAGATGCAATAAACAAAAATTCATTAGAATATGATAGTATAAACACCTTCCCCCTTCACAAAGCTCGTGAAGAGATATTTTAGGAGATTGATGAATTAAGGTTGCTAAAAGTTACAGAAATTGAAGCTGATGAAGTTAATACAAGCATTAGTAAAAACTTTAGTTGGAGAAAACGAAGCATCTTTTGAGATTTGCCATATTGGAAAACTAATTTGATACATCATAATCTAGATGTGATGCATATTGAAAAAAAATTTTGAAAATTTTTTTAATACTATAATGAAAATTAAAGGGAGGACAAAGGACAATGCAAAATCACAAGTTGATTTGAAGCTTTTTTGTAGAAGGAATGAGTTATATAAAGATCTTTACACTGGTAAATATCCAAAAACATGTTACAATTTGGACAAAAAACAAAAAGAAATTTTGTGTGAATGGTTGAAAAGTCTAAAGTTTCTTGATGGATATGTTTCAAACTTGGAAAGGTGTGTGGATATGAGAAAGTACAAATTTTTTAGGATGAAAAGTCATAATTTTCATGTGTTTATACAAAGGCTAATTCCAATTAAATTTCGAGAGTTGCTATCAAATAAGATTTGAAAAAAACTTAACATCATCTGAAATAAAGTTAGTTGAAATGGAAAAGCTAGAAAGGGAATTCCAATAATCTTATGCAAATTAGAAGGGATTTTCCCTTCAACCTTTTTTGATTATATGGAGCATCTATCTATGCATTTAGTACATAAGGCTAAACTTGTTGGTCTACTTCAATATTGAAGGGTCAATCCGATGGAGAGGTAATTATAATAAATATTTAAATTGGAGTTATAACATGTTTTAATCACAGAATTGTATATCAATAGCTATTTGTAATGTAGGTATTTGCATCACTTGAAGAAAATTGTCAAAAATAAGGCTATAGTTGAAGGTTTGATATGTAATGCTTATTTAATGAAGGAAGCAAGCACATTTTGTTCACATTATTTTGAGCCTTATATGTACACAAGAGAAAGAAAAGTTCCTCGTAATGACAATGGGGGAGGAACAGTTGATGTTGATGGTAACTTTTCCATTTTCACATATCCTAGATGAAATATGGAAGGTTAATAAGAAGAATGTTAATAGAGAAAGAAATAGAGACTACCTATGGTTACATTTTATTGAACTACCAAGAGGTTTAACCTTTCGTACAGTAATTTGAAGTTGATTTTGAAATTGAATTTTTGGGTTTTCAAAGTTAGTACTATTCACAACCAAACTACATAATAATTCCTTTATATTATACGAGGCCTAGTATACAGGATGATATCAATAAAGAAGTTGAAAGACACTTTCCTCGATGGCTCAAAAAATATGTAAGTTTTCACTTACAATTATTGAAATGGTTGAATTATTAGATCAAAGTGTTCAAATGACATTATCCTATTTAATATGCTTTTTTTGTAAGCCCCAGAAAATCCAATAAAGAACAAGTTCATATGCGATCTTGCGAAAGGACCTTTATGAGCTATTAAATCATATCTGGTATATTTCGTTAATGGATACAAAATTCATATGGAATATTGTGGTTATAACATGACAATAGTAAATAGTAGGGTTTGCATATGAGGAGAATTGATGGATTACTATCGTAAAATTATTGAGATACTTGAAACTAAGTACCATGCATTGCTAATAAAGTAGAGTGTGATATTTAAGTGCGACTGGTTTATTCCAACTCCTAATGTTGGTACCAAGGTGCATAGCTGATACAATCTAGTTGAAATTAACCAACGAAGAAGATTTATACAATTTGAATCTTTCGTATTAGTGATGCAAGTGATCTAGGTGTATTATGTCCCTTTTCCTAGATTACGACGAGATAAGTCAGATTGAATGGGGTTTGTAAAGTAAAACCTAGAGGTATTTTTGAATTATATGGAAAAGGAGAAAAAAAGAGAATTGAAAGTGAAGCGTTTCAGGAAGATATTTATGAAATAAATGCAAGTGTTACAAACGATGAGCATGAACCTTTGAACGATCCAAATAATGAATATGTTGAAATTTTTACTGGAGAGGATGAGGAGGGCAAGAGATTTGAAAAGGAGTTGGAGTGTGATTCTAATTCTTTAGAAAAAGAAGATGATGATGATTTTGATTTACAATGAAGTGATCATCATATCAATTAATTTGTGCTTGTAATAGAATATTATACGAATAAATCTATTACTGCTTCAACAATATATTGTTATATATTCAATTTATATTGTTCTATTATCGAAATATTTAATAAATTGTGAATTTTAGGTTGAAAATATGTCACTAGAGAGAAAGATATGATGTGGCCAAGGTTAAGGTTACTATGATTTGGAGCCAGTTACTTTTCAAATGAAGCATCACATGCTGCAACTGCTACAGAATTAAGTATTGTACCTCTAAAAACTACACATTTAGATAAGGCATCACCTTTTGTACCTATTGTTACACCATCTAATAGCCTTGCTACACCATCAAGCAGTCCTACAATGTCCACCACACCTATATTGACAGAGATATTAGGGGTAAACATTGCGGATAAAGAAGATAACCTCTAGCTTGGAGCTAAGGGAGTAGATCGAAAAATGTACATCATAATAGTCAATAATTTTTGAGTGAAAATACATGCATAATAACACCATAGGTTTATACTAAAGTTATAGATTTTAATTTAAAAATGATCTAAAATTATAAGTTTAGCTTGAGAGCACAGTATAGATGCTGGCAACTTAGTTGCAATAGTCAATAGAGTATATAACCTGGCTTTATAATGAGATGGACGCGTTGAAGGGGAGGGCAGTACCTTATCGCACCAATGAGACCATCTGCCTTCATCAACTACATAGCTTAGTTTGCTACTCTTAAGGAATTTTGAATGAATTACATATTTATTGTTGTAGAAAACAATTTTTTATTGTCAATTAAGATAATTTTTACTTTATATTATCATTCAACTTATTATTTGGATAAATTAAATGTAATAAATTCAATATATTATCACTAGATAACTGTAGAAATTAAATATCAATCATGAGTTTACAAATCCAAATTGAAAAATATTAAAAAAATATTGGTGCATTTATTGACAAGATTGTCATATTCGTCGGTAAATTTAGTATTAAATTTACCGACAGAATAAGAACATTCCATCGATAAATAATTTACTGATGGAAAAACTTACCGTTGCTAAATTTTTCTATGGAACTTTAATAAGTGGACAATCTCTAAATTTACCGACACATATACAATATCCGTTGTCAATTTGTCGATGAAAAATAACTTACCATCACTAAATGTTCTGACAGATTTTCAATACTTTGTTCGTCAACAATATTTATCAATGGAATAGAAATATTCTATTGGTAAAGTTACCAAAGAACTTAAAAATACCATCAGTATATCTAACAATAGAAAAAAATGTTCATTGGAAAAGTGCTGATAGAATATTTCTATTATATTACTAAAGATTACTGATGACCAGTTCTCTGACAATTCATGTGGATGGTAATTTCCTCGACAAATTTGTTTGTTGACAGAAAACCTTCACATTCTGTCGATAATTTCTGTCGCTAAACACCCATTTTCTTATAGTGTTAAAATCTTGCTTTAATATTATGCATTTATAAAAAAAAAGAACACAAAATTGATAGATACAATCAAAACACTCTTCTTAAAGATCAAATTTCTTATGGCATGAGCTACTAACAATTCTTTAAAATTTTGCACCATTGCTTAGAGAGAAAAGTATCATTTAGTTTTTAATTTTTAAGTGGCAAAATTGTAAATATACAAACAAAAGCTAAGTCAGAAAGTCACAAAAAGAGTAAACACTGAATGTCAACAAAATATTCAATACTTACTAGTGACAAAATTGTAATTATTCAATAATGGTAAAATTGTAGATATGCAAGCTAGGACAAAACTATAATTATTCAACTAGGGGAAAAATCATAATTCTACAAGAAATCTTTTAACTGATACGACCCATCGTCGACTCACGATCCAGCCTAATGATATCTCATCATCCAGTAAGCAAATTCAAACGATTTATGTATATAATTGATTCGAACACTTTTGATCTTACCTTTGGAGGTCAAATAAAAAATATTTTTTAATTCCAAGGATTGCAGTATAGAATGCAACGTCAGGTCGTTTCACTTAATCGGAACTTGAGGAATGGAACTAGGCTAGCCTATATGTCATGATATGCAAACAAAATTAGCAAGGAAAAGGGGTTTTAGATCTTTGGAATTTTGGACAAAAATAAGTGAATTGTAAGAAAATGTAATGAAAAGTATTTTTGGATTTCGGGAATAGAAAAAGAAATAAAATGAAAACAAAGATCAAATGATGATAGTATCCTATTGAAAACGAGCTTTGGCTATCATAATTCAAAATGAATTTTTATGGGAGTGAATCACTAAGTTTCAAATGGTAAACCTTAAAGAACTCTTTAAGTTCAAGGTTTTAATCAATGAACACCATTTCTTAAAACCTTGTTGAATGCTTTTAGTGTGTGTAATGGGCAAGTCAATGTAATAAGTCATTTTGGGATCTAGAATCATCTTAATATCAAACACAACTAGGCAGATAAAAGAGAATTAACCAAACAAATAGACATATATAAGACTTCATATATTAATGTTCCGATTTCTACATCAACAAATCCCAATAACACATTGAATGTCCAATACTTGATTAAACTCTAATTAAGAATATTCAACTACAAATTACAAATCCTAAACCTGGGAGTTAATAAGAATGTACTGAACATGGAATAAACTACTCCCCTTTGAAGCCCATTGAACTCTAGCCATTGCTACATTTTCAAGAGGAAAGAGGTGCTTAGCCAAGCATTACTCCAGGAGAATTCACAACTGAGAACCCACTGGAAGGATCCATGATAGCAGATGTTGGTGGAGTAGTTGACGATGAAGTGGAGAAGAGTGGATGATAGATGATGGAGTGTCTGAAGGTTTTTAAGAGTGAGAGTGTTTTTCCGCTTATTATGTCGATTCTCTTACTCCGTCTCTCTATTAACCTAAAATGGTAGGTTTTTAAAAGAAATAGAATTTGGATTAGGTTGCACAGTGGGTAAACTTCTGAAAATAATTTGCGTATTCGAAGATTCGCCGCAACGACAGATAAGTTCATCGCGGCAAACTTTTCACGAAAGTTTTAGCTGCACTGTTGGATCTTTTGCCGCGGCGACAAAATTAATCTTCATTGCGACTAACTGGTTTGAAATTCTTCATACTTCACTACGGTGACACATCCTTTTCACTGCGGTGAACTTCCTGTTGCACCTGTTCACTTGTTGACTTGACTTTAGCCTTTCCTTAACTCTACATCTTCTCGAGTCTCTTCTCCTTGAGTCTCCTACAATGATCACATGGTAGTTTGTAGTATCAATTATTCTCAAAAAATTAATTAATGCAATTAATACTGATTTGTGACAAATTTTACTCTCAAACTACATAAAATAAAGGTAGACACTCAAAAGTCAAATTAAGCATAAAATCTAGAAATAGGAGCCAAGAAATGTGGTAAAAGTCATGAAAATGTCGCCAATTTATATAATAAACTTGGGCTCAATCAATTTCCCCCACACTTAGACCTTTGTACTCCTAAACAAAGTGAAAGAGACACAAGTGCAAAAGAAAATCCCAACCATGCTTAAAATAAGAGTAGGAAATTGGTAAAAATCACTTTCTTAGAAATCAATCGAAGCAGACTCAAAGAATGCCAAGAAAATAAACACTATAAGAATTTAATCGAAGAGATTGAGCAAATGTGATATCACTCACGACAAGGTGTTTGCTCTCATCTCACTTGTTTTTGGGATAATTTCACTCTAAAATCTGCTTAGTCCATTCTCTACCATAAGCTTGTGATAGTTCTACCTCTCCACTACATGAACTATAATTTCGAAAATCAAGAGGACTTTTCAAGGTTATAATGCATGGAAGGCTAGATGAAATGGATGGAATAGATGAAAAAAGAAAGAAAAAATATAAGTACATACACCACAATTATGAAATAGATGTCAACTGTAAGACAATATTTACATAAACATCAACCCTTTTTTTAAACTGAGAATATTTTCTTTTGAGATTTTCTTTATTTTTGATTTTTTCAATAACCAATTTCTTGAGATAACTATAAGAGAATGAGAAATAAAATATTGACACCGTAAGAACTTTAGATAACCAAAAGAGAATGAGAAATAAAATATTGACACCATAAGAAGATGTGTGCATGTACTAAAAAAATATGGCTCAAGGGGTTAGCAATAAATAAGTTTTTATAAGGTTTGTGTTTAGGTCAATAGAGTTTTGAAAGAAAGCCTTTATCATGTTAACAAAATTCTAGTTCATCAAGCTTTGATTAAGAATTAAAACAAGTTCTAGAGAGATATGAAA
>JAOSBN010050790.1:0-14595 GCA_027563595.1 Erythroxylum suave | reverse complement strand
ATAATATATTATTAATAAGTCAGAATGTTAGTACAAAAGTCACATATGTCCATTGGCCTAGGGCACACTACTAACACCACCTACCTCGCCTATGTGACAAAACGCCAAGCCTTATATATCTACCTCTTAATGACTAGTCGTCCAGTAAATATCGCTGACGCTATTCCCTTTGCCCAATAGGACTCTATCAAAGCACCTAAATTAACGAATGCAATAGCCTTTCCCTACCTTGTTTCTGACATCTTTCGAGCCCATAATGTACCTGAATTCGATAATGAAAACTATTTCGACTCGGCCCCATTCTTTAGGTATGACCTTCTTAAACACCCTACCCTTGCACCACTACCCCCTCTTATCCATATCTCTGATGTTGGTACAACCTCTGCAACTGATGCCCCTACTGAGCAACATAAGCCAACTTCGGAGGTCCCTACACCTGTCACTTTAGCAACTCTTGCTACGCGGTTTGATGGACTCTCCACTAATCTTGACCAAATTCATCACAGTCTCATAGGCGTGCTCTAGCACCGGATGCATCAGGAGGCCATATATGATCGAGACAAGTGTTATCGTAGACGCATCGATGCTTTGCTGGCTGAGCGTCTACAGTTGTAATTGCCCTCTGATGAGGATGATCCATTGTGCGGTACAGACGCAGTTGGGGAGGGCACATCTGGAGCACATCCATCTAGGTTTGGACAGTCTGTTCCACATCTAATTCACCTGAAGATCACTGATTGAGTCATTTATATTTTTTTTGTTCTTTTATTTTGAGTCTTAAGTTTCCTGAATACTAGATAAACTTTTTGATGTCTTTTCCTGATTGATCTAGCCTATGCTGAATATTGTATTTATTTCATTGGCTATGGAGATATGATATCTGTTCATCCACTATTTATCATCTACTTCAAATAATTGTGCTTTAATTCTGTCAATATTGTAGACAATATTGTGTTTAAGTGTGGGCAAGGAAACTGGACAGTTTATTCATGCAACATTTTTACCACTTAATTATCATTTGTGGGTTATATTTTAAGTTTTGAAAGTGGTCTTTAAGGTGAAATTGCAATTGCATGCATTTTGTCTATTTTCTCCAAGTTTCTATAAACTTTCACCGTAGCGACAACTTTCCATATCATCAGTTCGCCATGGTGAACACTTAAACAATTGTTTTTGCCACATTTCGCCACGGTGAAAATTTTCTCGAACAAACTTCACCGCGGCCAACTTTTGATTTCAACACAACAATAATTTTCCAACTCATCACTTCCCCATAGCCACCACTTAACAAATTCTCCCACACTGAGTTCTTAATACTTCTGTGATTGAAATTTTGAAAAGTTCAAAGTTTTACATTTGCTTTTGGAAAACTATCCATGCTTTTAAATGTTAGTTAAATTTTGACTAATTTTTCCATTTTTAATGTTTTCAACAAAAAGTAAGTGAGGGTACGTTAAGGAAGGGGCACTATGCGTTTTTAAACCTTGAAATTGCTTAATTGAGACATTAACCATATTGGAAGCATATTTGGGCCTGAATTCTTTCATTTCTGCGTATCTACTTAATTTTATATCTCTCTAGAACTTTTTTTAATTCTTAATCGAGGATGGATGAACTAAATTTTGTGAAAATGAAAGAGGTAGTCATTGCAAAACCCTTCTCACCTAAACACAAACCTTATACACTTTACCATTGCTAGCCCCCTTAAGCCATCTTTTTGAGTGCATGCACACTTTTGTAAATGATGTAAATATTTTATCTCAAATTTTCTCAGTTTGAGTGTTTGTGAATAGAATTCATGGGTAGAAAAAAATTAAAAAATAGAGAAAAGTGTATTTTACCAGACCAGTGTGATAACATGTACTACCATAGTTCAGTAAAGAATAAATAGCGAGAACTTTGATACTTCAAATGCAGCAGTTTCAAGTGTCTGAAGTAGTTCCTTCTAACATTTGAGGAACATGGTTTAAGTCTGATTATGATATTTATCTTTCACAATTTTTTTGCAATATTAAAAAAAATACTATGTTAGAATGTCAAATCTTTTCTTTGGAATAGCTGACACTCATCTTATGAGATATAATTATGATGCATGTCACTCATTTTGTTTCTTTTACTCCATCCATTCTCAGCCTTCATCTATAATTACAGCCCTGAAAATCCCTTTGATTTGCAAAATTATAGTTTTTGTGGTGGAGAGGTAGAACTATCACAAGCCTATGGTAGAGAATGAATTAAGCAGATTTTTGAGCAAAAATTACCCCAAGATAAGTGAGTTGAGAGCTAAACACTTTTCCCTGAGATAGGTCTCTTTTTCTCAATATCTTGATTTAAATAGTTGTGGTGTTGATCTTCTTAGAGTTCTTTCAACCTACTTTAGTTGATTTTTGAGAGAATGGTTGAATTAATTTTCTGCTCTCATTTTTAAGCATGGTCAGTATTTCCTTTTGCACTTGTATTCCTTTGGATTTGATGAGCTTTGTGCAGGAGTACAAAGGTCTAAGTGTGGGGGAATTTGATTGAACTCAAGCTTTCAATATTATTCAGTGGTATTTTTATAGTTTTTGTTGTATTTTTCAGCTCTTTTTGTTGAATATTGTGCTTAATTCATTTCAAGTGTGGTTGTTTTGAATTAACATAGTTTGAGGATAAAATTGTCATAATTAATTAGTAATTACACTGTTCGGGTTTATAGGACAATTGATATTGCAAACTATTGTTTTTCTTTGCAAGACACTCAAGAACTAGAGCTAGGAGTGAAGACCAAGAAATTACTGAGCCATTAAATCAAACCCTTTGGGACAAGTTAGCAGGGGCAAACTCTTTACGTTGCCGTAGTGAAAGATGTGAATCAACAGCCAAATGCTTTGGGAAAATTTGGCCACAGCAAACCCATCACTTTGTCGCAGCAAAACCTTTAGATCAAATACTCAGAACCTTCAAAAAAATTTGGTTGTGGAGAACTCCTCACTTCGCCGTGGCGAAAGCGTCGAAACAGCAACCTAAAGTTTTTTTTGGAAACTCTATTTACCCATCCTTGTGACCCAACCAAAATATCATTAAAAAACCCTATTCTGGGTTAAGTAGTAGGTGGGAGGTGGCAGAACATATTCCTACACTTTTCCTTCATCAATTTTCTCTGCAAAAAGTCTCCTTCTCCTTCCATATTTTCTTCCACTGTTAAACCTCCATTATGGGTGATTCAAGAGCATTTCGGGTTGTGAAGTTTCTAAGTTCTATGAGCGGCTAGGCATTTCATCTCCTCTTGAAGGTGCAGCGATGGCTGGAGCTCAATGGGCTAAAAAAGGGGAGTAGTTTAATCCATAGTTCAGCTATGAGTTTATATATTCTATGTCTAGGATCTATCATTTTTAAATGAGCTATTTGATTATAGTTTTAATCAAGTGTTAGATAGTCATTATGTGTTTGATGGATTGGTTATTGTAGAATTTTGATTTTAAATGTATGAAGTTTCGTATATGTCTATTTGAAATATTTTTGATTCTTTATTATCTTACATGGTTGTGTTTGATGTTGAGATGATTTTAGATTATATTTGATCGATTCCATTGGCTAATCGTACTAGACACACTAAGAGCACTTAACGGGATTTTAAAAAAATGGAGTTTCATTGAATTAAGATCCTGGACTTGAAAAGTCTTTCAAGGTTCACATTTTTGAAACTTAGTGATTTCTACTCTCTTTTTAATCATTTCGAACAATGATAGCCAAAACTCACTTTCAAGAGGACTTTATCACTATATAGTCTTTGTGTTTTTCAACCTTCGATTTTATATCTCCCTAAAATCTAAAAACATTTGTTTTTACATTTAAATTAGTTCTACCAATCAGCTAGAAAATCAATAACCCCTCTTTTCTCCGAATTAGTTTGCATAGCATGACGTATAGGTTAATTGAGATTCAATTGTTTACGTTCCGGTTAAGTGAATGACTTGAGGTTGCACCCTATAATGCAATTCTTGGAATTCTTTCATTCAGCCTCCAAGAGCCTAGCGTAACAAAGGTTTAATCAATTAGATAGTCTCCGAGAGTAGTCCCTTTATTTGGTAGGTAACATTGATGAAGCAAGTGTGAAGGCTACGAATTTAGAAATGGAGAGCAACTTGAAGAAATGACTTTAAACCTTTGTGTGCTGACGCCAAATTGAATTGCTTGGGATTTAGAAGTTAAAGAAATCATTTTATCCACTAATAGTGTACAAATTGGTGTATTACCAAGTCACGTGCTTATTGAGCCTTTATTACATGTTTTATACATATGTACTGAATTCTATCTTAAATGACAACCAACAACCCGAATTTCCTTTTCTGGATATTTATATGAAAAAGGAAATAAAATAAAATAATTGTTTGAAATCGATTCAAAGTTGAAGAAAGGATTGAATATGAATTGATTAAATCATTCACTCCATAGTCTAATAAATAACAAATTAATCAGACGAGAATAAAGATAAAGTCCTGTTGTACATGTCAATAATAACAACAAGGAAATTGATAATAAGAACAAAATCCATCGAATTTTGAAATTGTGAGGGTTCAAGTCCCTCCATCCCCAAAACAAAAGAAAGGCCTCTTCGACTCTCTAATTATTTATTATACTCTCTTTACTATAATTATATCATCTCTTTTCGTTAACAGTTCAAAATTTGTTATCTTTCTCCTACACTCGATTCTTTCACAAACTTATTAAGACTGAATTTTTTTTCTTTTTACAAGTCTTGTAATAGATATGATACACATATAGCTAAACATCTTTGAGAAAAATAAGAAAGGAATCCCTATTGGAAATTGTAATAAATTGGTAATTGTAACAATTAGCAATTCGAATTATTACTCGGACTGAAACTTATGAAGTCCTATTTAAAAAAAAATTTCCAGTTCTGGATAGGATTTTAGAATACTTTTTGCTTTTTTTCAATTGACATAGACGCAAGACCATTGGTAAATTATAAAAATGTAAATTATTCAAATGAGGAAGATGATACATTTGAAAAGGTCGGGATAGCTCAGCTGGTAGAGCAGAGGACTGAAAATCCTCATGTCACCAGTTCAAATCTAGTTCCTGACACATGATTAATTTGTTTAGGAGTATCTACTTTATTTTACAACTTAATTAAATGATATATATCGACATACAGATTCCATTATAGGAAATAGTAGAGGTCATGATCTATACTTGTCCATTTCAGTGTCCAAAATATAACTTTTTTTATGTTTATTATTTTACCAATTTCTATCAATAAAGAATATATCTTATAAACTATGGTATTTTTCATACTAAATGATGATTTTTTATTGAGTTATTATATTGTTCATGAAAATATAGTCACCTATATTACAATGAAGATGTTACTCAGCTATAATGAGTGGTTATAATTTTCTATACACAAGAGTGGTATAAAGAAGTATTAAAGATTGTACGTCGCATTCTTTATTAAATACTAGTTGTTATTGTACGTCGCATTCTTTATTAAATACTAGCTGTTAGAGTAGTGCTCTAAAGGCAAGCACCTTTGGCACTCTTTTACTAATTCTATTTTGATTAATAAAGTAAAAGACATTTTCATTAATTCGATATTCTTTTATATATGAATTGATGTTGATCTTAAATCAAATTAATGAAGTCCATGATATAAAATATAGCATTAAGGAAATCATAATGAGATTACGATAATGAGATTTCAATCATATGCAATTATGTTAGTATTTAAATAATCCCTAGTTATAGGATTAATAAGACAGGACATTATAATCCAGAGAGACTAGCGCATGTTATACTTCTTGATTTGATCAAGCAGTGGATCTCATAAACTGTAAACATGAGACGTTTAGAGTTGGCATGTTGATGCTTACTAAAGGTAGCAAGTACACTAGATGACCCATAATGAGATTACCATATGATGATCTATCGAATGTCAATGGTTAATCTCATCATAGAAATAGTGTAAATATCCTTAGACTTATGGTACTTAAGGATTTCTTACATACTAATCCTATGCTTTAACATCTTTCCTTGTTACCTCAAGATGAGGCTGCTCTTAAGGTGGTGATTGGGTATAGCTATTGGTATTTGAAGGTAATTGGGTAGCCAAAAAAGAATTCACCACTCCTAATAGAAGGAGATGATAGCCACGACCTCTTGTCAGGGTCATTACTTAGGAGTCTCTATCCAAAGCAATTATCTGTCATGAAGAGAGTCTTCAATGACACATAAGAGTAATGAGAGCCCAGGACAAGAACTAACATCACTTAGACTAGATGTGATGTAGTCAGTCTAGTGGGAGTTAACACTTAGCCCATAGTTTAAACCAAGTGGGGTACGGTGAAAGTATGAATTGCATAGTAATTGTCTGTGGAAAGGTTCATAAGTTAGATAGTTAACTATCGAAGAGTTCATGTGTTAATCCACTCACATTCCAGTGGCATCATAAAAACCCTTCCTGATTTGATTGAGTTAAAAGTTAATTCAAGTGCCTTAAATAACTAGGAACCTAAGGGTCACACACGTAAAAGGTCGGATAAAAAACAAGTGTGTATTCCATGATTAAGCAGGCGACGATCGTGACTCATAAGGCCATGATTGTGGCCAAAGACGAGCCTATTTTAAAAAGGCCAATGGCCACGATCGTGACAGAGGCCACAAAATGATATATAAGTGGGTTCTTCACTTATGTACTAGAGCTTCTTCTACTTCTTACACACTTAAGTGATAGAGAAAGGTGTCTAGAAGGGTTCTAGAGACACTGAGAAGTGTTTTTGAGTTATCATTATGCAATTTATGCAATTGTTGTATAAATTAACAAGCATGCAAGATAACCTTTACCTATCTCCCATTTGATCATCTACTTGAATTCATCAATTTTGGTGTTATAAAACCCCTACACATTGTTTTATCTTCCTTCTTTTCATGTTCTTGGGTGGTCAAGGAAGGGTTTAGGTGTTTGCAACAACCTGAACAAAGAGAAGAAACAAGAAAGGAGGAGATACACAAGGTAAAAAGCTTATGTTTCATATTTTTTTATCTATCCGTGCAAGTTAGATTTTGTGGTTTCCGAGTTGTTTCTGACATTTTTTCTTAATTTGCATGCATGTGATGCATGCAACCAAAGGTAACCCTACTATGGTATCAGAGCTATTTATGCATGTTATAGAAGATGTATTGAACATGCGCAAAGTGTTTGCTAGATTGTAACTAACTTGCATGTTGATTTGGAATATTCGTGTAAGTTATATAAATTTTTTTCCTATTTTATTTCTCATAAATGTTTATAAGATGTTATATTATGTTTTTGTAGAATTAAATTGCAATTGAAATTTATTTGCTATTTTATTTGGAATTAATATCCAGACTGTTCATATATTGATTTGTGGGAATTTTTGGAAAACTGAATGCATATGTTGACTTTGAAAATTTGGTAATAATTCTAGAAAAAGTTTGTTTCTGATTTTCTTTCACAGAATTGTTTATAAGATGTTATTTGATGTTTCTATAAAAATAAAATGCAATAAAATGTCATTTTCTATTTTATTACAAATTAAGTTTCAGCTTGATGCATGTATGAAGTTCTGGAAATTCTGGAAATTTCATAAACATGCATGCATGAAAATTCCGTATTAATTTTTATGAAAATGGTTTTTACAAATTTTATGCATGCACTTGCAAGATGAGATGTTTTGAAATTTTTGAGATGCATGGAACTTCTTGTTAAAGTGATTATCTTATGCATGTATGATGTAATGGTTGACTAGTGTTAGAAGTAATGTGACAAGTGTCAATACATATGATATGTTGGCCATTTTCTATTTATTAGTGAGTAATTCCTAAGAATTCGATTCTGGAACTTTTTATTAGACACATTTAGAATGAGTATAAGACTTTGTACTTTTTCCATAATTAATTGAATTTGATCCAATTAATAAATAAAGTCAAAGTCAACATTAGTCAACGTTTTGAAAGTTAACGGAGTTGACTTGCTTAATGACTTATAATGTATGTATTTCGGTTATATGACTTAAATAAGGTTCTTATGTGATAATAGTATTATTTTGATGTTAATAACATGCCTAATGTATGTTTTTCAAATTAGGGTTGCGGAAATTTTCCAAACATTGAATCGGTCCCTTTAGTGTCTAATAGGTTAATTTATTTATCTTAATGATTTTGGCTATCAAGATAATTTTTGCATATGCCAAAATTGTTTAGATAAATTTGAGATGGCCTAGGGATATTATAGAGGACTAATTGGTGTACGAGTATTTTTAAAACCCTAAGGATTAATTTAGAATTATTCCAAGTAGAGCATATCATTTCTAGTATGGCTAGAAAAAGGGCATATAAACTAGGATTAATGTGTTTAATCTAGACATCAAAATAATTAAATTTTAAGGTTCCTAATCAAATCACATTCATAATTCGGATTAGCCAAGACTAACACTAGTACCTGATTAGGTTCAAGAGTTGAATCGAATGAAGAACTTTAGATGCATAGTCAAGTCATAACCTAAATTAAAACATCCTTTTCGTGATTCATGCATTAGATGCATTTTAAGGGTAGTCATGGACATAGGTTCAATTCAATTGAGTTTTCCACAATCTAAATGTAGATGTGATATACATAATTAAGATCATCCATATATTGATGAGAGCAAAGGACAAATCGCTCAAACCAAATATTAGGACTTATGCCTTCCATTGATATGGCAAGAACTGGAGTTCCTTTAGATTGGGTTCTGGGGCAAACCCAAGCCCACTCTAAATTAATATGTTCAAACTATAGAAATTAGATTTCCTAATTAATGGTTTTGTTCTAATTGGAAGCGTTGATTTGTTGGGCAAACCTAAAGTCAATGTGGATAGAGGTGAAGTTGAGTTGTATACATAAGATGTATATAAATCAAGAGTTGATGACATAATAAGTGTGCAAAATCAAAAGTCAATGGCACAAGTTGCTATTTGCATACATCAATGCAATTGGTATGAATGATAGCTACTGATTGACCTACAGTGGCTTGTTAGGTAAACCCAAGGTCATTATTGGTGATATCGGATATCAACATATAAAGAAAACTATAAATTTTCTCGAATTTTTAGTAAGGGCTATGGATTTGAATAAGAATAATAGGACCCATAATTCATATTATTAAGGTCCTTATATATATGAATTTAGTGTACATTCTAACACTTTCTCTTGTTCTTTTAGGTTTTGAGTCGCTACGATGTCTTTTAGTGTGAACCTACACTCCCTGTTAGATTCTAACAAACTATTGAGGCTAAACTTCTTTTGATTGGCTACGAAATTTGAGAATTGTTCTTAAATCCAAAAAACTAGGATATGTTATAAATGAACCACTTCCTAATCCCCTAGCTGTCAATGTATTTGATGAAGATTAGAAAGCTTACAAGAAGCTACTGGATGATAGTAAGTTGGCTAGCTGTATAATGCTAGCCTCTATGTCACCATAACTACAAAAGCAACATGAGGCTGTGGACGCTCATACCATTGTCTACCATATGAGGGAACTGTTAGATGAGCAAGCTCGGTCTAAAATGTTCGACATCTCGAGGTTGCTTTTTAGTTCAAAGATGGTTGATGGATCATCTCCTGTGCAGTATGCACTGAAGATGAATGGATATATTAAGAGGTTAGGCTCTTTGGGATTCATTATGGATCATGAATCAAGTATAGACTTGATTTTGACTAGTTTGATAGATAGTTACTCACAGTTTGTGCTTAACTATTGGATGAAACAATATCCATAACGATTCCTAAGATAATTAATTTACTCAAAACAACTAAGCAAACTATCAAGAAAGACAGTAAGGCTGTGATGCTAGTGGACTCTGCTTCTGGTTCTCCAAAGAATAACCAAAAGAAGAAGAAGAAACCCAAGAAGCTAGTGGGAAATGTAAGAAGAAGAAAAGGAGACAACACTAAAGGAGATATGCTTCCATTATAACAAGGAAGGACATTGGAAGAGGAATTGCAAAGCTTATCTAGAGTCGCTGAAGTAGAAGAAGGTATTAGATGCCCCACCATCTACTTCTAGTATGTTATCTATCATTGAGGTAAATACTATTTCTAATCATAACATTTGGGTATTAGATACTAGATATGGCTCACACATATATGTTGATATGTAGGGTCTCAGGCATAGTAGACTACTCAAGAAGGGAGAGATGGACCTACGTGTGGAAAATGGAGCAAGAGTTGCTGCATTAGCTGTAGGGACATATGTTTTTTATCTTCTTAGTTGGCCATAGTTAGTTTTGGAAATTTGCTATTATGAACCTGTTGTGACTAAAAACATTGTATCTGCTTCATATCTTAACAAAGCAGGATTTCATTTTACTTTTTGAAGAAATGGTCAGTCATTTAAGTTGAATGAAATGTTGTATTGTACTACTACATTGTGTAATGGAATTTACATATTAGTGTAATGAAATTTACATATTAGATATGTCCAATCCAATTTTAAATATCCATGACAATAAAACACAAAAATGAGATAACCTAAAATCATCTTACTTATGGCATTGTCAAATTGGCCATATAAGTAAGAAACGCATGATTAAGCTATACAAGAATGGTAGCCTAGGGATATTTGATTATGAATCATATGACACATATGAATTTTGCTTGTTAGGCAAGATGACCAAATTACTTTTTGAAGGAAAGGGTGAACAAATGAGTGGGTTATTAGACCTAATACATTCTGATGTATGTGGTCCGATGTCCATTCATGCTAGAGGTGGTTTTGTATACTTAATTACTTTTATCAATGATTATTCATGACATAATATATTTATCTAATGAGGTGCAATTCTGAAGCATTTGAAATATTCGAACAATTTAGAAATGAAGTAGAGAAACAACTCAGTAGAAGTATTAAAACACTTCGATCAGAATGAGATGGCAAATACTTGAATGAGGAATTTCTAACTTATCTCGGAGATAATGGGATAGAATCCCAGTGCACACCAATTTACACACCATAAGATAATCGTGTGGCTTAAAGGAGAAACCAAGCCTTGTTGGATATGGTAAGCTTAACGAAGGGCTTAGCAGATCTATCGAAATCCTTTTGGGATTATACACTCGACACTACTGTTTACATGAAAAATAGAGTCCCTTCTAAGGCAGTTAAAGTTACTCAATATGAGATGTGGACTAACAAAAGGCCCGACCTGTCTTATATGAAAGTCTGGGGTTGTCCAGCTTATGTGAAGTGGATTCAATCAAACAAGATTGAAATGAAATATGATAAATGTCTATTTATAGGATATCTTACATAAACAATTAGATATCAATTCTATAATGCTTTAAACCAAAAGGTTTTTGTCTCAAAGCATATTGTCTTTTTAGAGAGAGAGTTTCTTCTATGAGAAGACAATGGGAGCAAAGTTGAACTTGATGAAGTTCATGATGCTCAAACAAATGTAGATCAACTATCTAAACCTGAACTCGAAACTATTTTCAACAGAAATGTGATAATAGTTAAACCTTTTGACACACAATATATTCGTAGGTCAAGTTGGATACATAATGTTTCAAAGAGATATGGATTTTTCAGAAGTGAATAGAATGATGTATTGCTCATAGAGGATAATGAGCCTATAGCCTATGAAGAGGCTCTGAGGAGTTTAGAACATTAAAATTGGCTTCAAGCCATGAAATCTGAAATGGATTTCATGTATGAAAACTAAGTATGGATTTTGGTTGACCCACCTAAAGGATTAAAACCTATAGGGTACAAGTGGATTTTCAAGAAGAAAATTAACATGGATGCTAATGTGAGTACCTGTAAAGCGAGGTTAGTCACTAAAGGTTATCGTCAAAGACAAGGGGTTGACAATGATGAGACATTTAGCCTCGTACCTATGCTTAAATCTATAAGAATACTTTTAGTCATTGCTACTCATTATGATTATGAAATATGGTAAATGGATGTGATGACAGTTTTCCTAAATGGAAACTTAATTGAGGATGTATATATGATACAACCTGAGGGATTCATATCCAGAGATAGCAGAAAGATATGTAAACTTCAGAAATCCTTTTGTGGATTGAAGCAAAGCATCTAGGACTTGGAACATCCAATTTGATGAGACAATCAAAGAGTTTGGTTTCTCACAAAATCCTGATGAACCTTAAGAGTACAAAATGGTTAGTGGGAGTTCTATTATATTCCTTGTGTTATATATGGATGACTTATTACTAATAGGAAATTATGTCTCTAGTTTTCAATCAGTCAAAGTTTGGTTGTCTAAAATTTTTTCATGAAAGACCTTAGACAAGTGACATATATATTGGGAATAAAGGTCTGTAGAGATAGATCTAGGAAGTTGCTAGGTCTTTCACAATCAACATACACAGACAAAGTGCCAAAAAAGGTTTACGTAGAGCAGTCCAAGAGAGGGTTCCTTCCTATGACTCATAAGATAAAACTCTCAAAATCTATATGTCCGATGACACAAGATAAGAGGACTTGCATGAGTATAGTCTCGTATGCTTCAGCAGTAGGATCAATCATGTATGCTACATTATGTATAAGACCAGATATATCGTATACTCTAAATGTTACAAGAAAATATCAATCAAATCCTGGTCATGGTCACTAGGTAGCTATCAAGATATCCTAAAGTACTTGAGAAGGAATAAGGATGTGTTCTTGATATATGGAAATGGAGATCTCGTAGTGATTGTGCATACAGATGCCAATTTTCAGTCTAACCAGGATGAATCCAAATCCTAGTTAGGTTATGTTTTCACACTGAATGGTGGAGCAGTTAGTTAGAAGAGTTTTAAACAATAAACAACTGCAGCTTTGACGACAGAGTCAAGGTACATTGCAGCTATGGAAGTGGCAAAAGAAGTTGCTTAGATAAAGAAGCTCATCATGGAACTTGGAATGGTTCCTAGCATAGTAGACCTAATATTGTTGTATTGTGATAACAATGGGGCTATTACTCAAGATAAGGAACTAAGTTCTCATTAGAGGTCTAAGCACGTACTCAGGAGATATCACCTGATCAGGGATATAATTGATAGAGGTCATGTGTAAGACTGAGAGAGTGTCCACAGATTAGAACATCATTGATCCTTTAACTAAGTTACTTCCTCAAGATGAATTTGATTCTTGTGTACTCGCCCATGGTATTAGATACAAAGGCGATTGGCTTTAGTGCAAGTTGGAGATTGTTAAAGTAGTGCTCTAAAGGCAATCACCTTTAGCACTTTTGTTCTAACTTTATTTTGATTAATAAAAAGAAAGGCATTTTTCATTAATTTTATATTACTATATATATATATATATATTGATGTTTTAAATCAAATTAATGAAGTCTATGATACAAAAAATAACATGAAGAAAATCCTGATGAGATCATGATAATGAGATTCCTATCATGTGCAATTATGTTAGTATAGAAATAATCCCTAGTAATAGGATTAATAAGATAGGATATTATTAATCCAGACAAACTAGCACATGTTATACTTCTTGATTTGATCAAGTAGTGGATCTCGAAACCGTAAACATGAGATGTTTAGAGTTAACATATGGATGCTTACTAAGGGTAGTAAGTACATCGGATGGCCCACAATGAGATTATCATATGGATGATCTGTCAAATTTCAATGATTAATCTCATCATAGCAATGGTATAAATATCCTTAGACTTGAGGTACTGAGGGGTATCTTGGATACTAATCTTGTGCTTTGACATCATTTCTTGTTACCTTAATACGAGGTCACCCTTAGGGTGGTGATTGGGTACAGCTGTTGGTATTCGAAGGTAATTTGGTAGCCAATAAAGGATTCTTCAGTCCTGGTCTAAGGAGATGGTACCCACGGCTTCTTTTTGGGGTTATGACTCGGCAATCTCTAGCTAGAGAAGTTATGAAGAGAGTCTTCAATGACACATAAGAGTAATGAGAGCCTAGGACAAGAACTAACATCACTTAGACTAGATATGACATAGTTAGTATAGTGGGAGTTGACACTTAGCCCATATTTCAAACCAAGTGGGGTATAGAATGATGAAAGGAAGAATTGCACAGTAACTATCTATAGAAAGGATCATAAGTTAGATAATTAACTATTGAAGAGTTCACATGTTAATGTACTTATATTCTAGCAAAATAGCACCATGAAACCCTTCACGATTTGATTGAATTAAAAGTTAATTCAAGTGCATTAAATTATTGGAACCTAAAGGTTATACGCATAAAAGAATGAATGAAAAACAAGTGTGAATGGCCTAATTAAGCAGGCCACAATCGTGGCCAAAGGTGAGCCTATTTTAAAAAGGCCATATCGTGATAGAGGCCACAAAATGATATATAAGAGAGTTCTTCACTTATGTACATGAGCTTCTTCCATTTCTTATACACTCAAGTGATAGAGAGAGGGGTCTAGAAGAGTTCTAGAGAGAGTGAGAAGTGTTCTTGAGTTGTCTTCATGCAATTTATGCAATCATTGTATAATCAACATGCATGCAAGTGATCGCGGCTCTGTCGATTCGATCTTATGATCGATCCTTGGAAACCGGTCAAATATATAAAAGTTCCAAGAT
>JAOSBN010050729.1:0-14601 GCA_027563595.1 Erythroxylum suave | reverse complement strand
TACCCCTTCTTTATTAGGAAATTCCTATTAACTCCTTCATTTGATTTTAATTGCTTCTTTTAATCCATACCACCATATAAATTTTAAAATATACCTTATTGGACTTCAAAAATTTTTAATTCATAAATTATAATTTATTTTCATGCTAGATAATCTAATAAAATAAAGAAAATAAAAATAAAAATATAAAATAAAATAAAATAAAAATATAAAATCCTAAAAAATGGGGTCCAACAGCTAGGCCCGCCCAAATATTTTTCTCAATGGGCCGAGTTGGGCCATCGCCGGCCTAGGCCCGGCCCGGTTCATTGACGTCCCTAGTATCTATGTGTTTTATCTGACAATAAAATTTGGGGTCTTTAGTGTAAGCGATTGTAGCTTGACTATCATAGTTAATGGCCACTAGATTAATTTCGCTTTTAGTGACTCCTAAATGCATTAAGAATCAATAAAGGCACACAACCTCTTGTATTGCAGTTGATATGCTATAAATTCAGCTTCCATTATGGCTAATGCTACACAAGATTGTTTCTTATTGTTCTATGATATTGCTCCATAGTTTAGTAGTAATACATATCTTGAAGTAGATTTTCTTTCATCTAAATCTCCTCCCTAGTCTGCATCTGTATACACTCGTGTGCGTTGATCATTGCCTTGATAACATAATGCATAGTTCACAGTTCCCTTTAGATATCTCAATATTCTCTTTACTACTTTCCAATGTGCTTGGCTTAGATTTGATTGATATCTACTCAGCATTCCAACAGCATAACAAATATCTAGTCTTGTACACATCATTACGTACATTAGACTTCTAGCTGCACTAGAATAGGGAACATTCTTCATTTGTTCCCATTCTTATGGTATTGACAGGCAATTTCTCTTACTAATGCCGTCACCTTTAGCAATAGGATTATCAATTGGTTTGGAATCTTGCATACGGAATCATTCAAGAATTATTTAAATGTACATCACTTGTGAAAGTGCCAACAAGCTCTTCAAATGATCTCTTGAAATCTTGACTCCAAGAATGTATGCCGCTTTACCTATGTCTTTCATTTCAAATTTAGATGATAACCAATCTTTGATTTGCGTAAGGAACACACAGACATTACAAACAATCAATATATCATCCATGTATAAAGATAAAATCTTGAATTTATCTTTGGATCTCTTAACATACACACAATGGTCTTCAATGATCATTTGAAAATCATATGAAATGATTACGTTATGAAAACGAATATATCATTGTCTTAAGGACTGCTTCAGGCCATAAATTGATTTTAATAACTGACATACCTTATTTTCTTAACCTACCTTGATGAAACCTTCAGGTTGTTCTATTTTGATTTCTTCCTCTAATTCTCCATTGAGAAAAGTAGTTTTTACATCCATTTAATGTAATTCAATATCCATACCGGCTACTATACTCAGAATAAGACGAATTGAAGCAAACTTCACAACAGGTGAAAAAGTTTTCTTATAATCAATTCCCTCCTGTTGTGTATATCTTTTTGCTACAAGCCATGTCTTGTATCTTTCAATACTGCCACCAACTTTTTGCTTTATTTTGAGAACTCACTTGTTCCCAATTGCTTTGTGCCCTTCAGGGAGATCAACAAAGTCCTATACTTGGTTGGAGCTTTAAAAATTCATTTCTTCTTTCATTGCTTTCATCCATTCTTCTTTAGTAGGGCCAGTAAGAGCTCATTTACATTCCTTAGCTCTTCTTCCTCTTGCGAAACAATCATATTAATTTCTCCTTCAATTTTAGAACAATGTTGGGGAATTATTCCTCAATTACTTTGTCTTAAACGAGGTTCATTATAAACAAATTCATGATTGATCTGATTGCTTCCACTCGGATCAATCATCATAGAGAACCTTTATATGGAAATTTTCCCACTTAGTTGAAGTTCCTTATTTTGATTCTTCATAACAAAATCATTATGATCAAGCGTCTCATATAACAATAAGTTTTTACCTATTTTGCTTTGCTTGGGAAAATCATTCTCCAAGAATGTTACATCTCGTGATTCAAATTCAATTACACCTTCATTTCCTTGTTCACTAATGAACATGTATCCTTTTAAGTGTTCTGAGTATCTAATAAAAATGCTTTTTCTCCCTCTTGGGCCTAATTTCCTATGTTTGTGAGAGAGATCATGAACATAGGCTGTATACCCTTAAGCTCTGAGACTTGATATGTCAGGACTCCCATTAGTCCACAGTTGTGGGCATGATGTGCTAATAACTGATTTTGTGGGCACACGATTAAGTACATAGGTGGCTGTTAGCAACGGATCATCCTAAAAAGTGATTGGTAAATTTGCTTAGGCCATCATGGACCTAATCATTTCTAATAGCGTCCTATTTTGTCTTTCAGCGATGCCATTTTGTTGTGGGGTTCTAGGAATTGTTAACTGCCTTTCTATTCCTTTCTCATCATATAAAGCCTTGAACTAGTCTGCCAAGTATTCTTGTCCATAATCAGTTCAAAATGTTTTTATTTTCTTATCTAATTGATTCTTAACGAAGTTCATGTATTTTATGAAACAATCAATTACTTTCGATTTATTAGAAATCAAATAGACATGACCATATCGAGTATAGTCATCTATGTAGGTGATGAAATAAACTGCCCCATGTCTAGCCCTTACTTCATTAGACCACAGATATCAGAATGAATTAATTGCAATGAATATTCCCTTTCTTAATGGTTTTCTTGCCAATTTAGTAGCTAAACAATGCTCACATATAAGTAGATCTACTTGACTTAGATTAACTAAAAATCCGTTTTTAGCTAATCGACTAATTCGATTTTGACCAATATGAGATAGTCTAGTATGCTGCAAAGTTGCATCATTATTGGAATTACTAGATGTAAATAATGAATAACTAATATTATTATTTTCCTTTAACATATCCAGTACTATAAAATCATCACATAAAAAACCATGAACATTAAAAATAGATCCAAGATACAAATGCATTCCATCACTGTGGAAATTTATATTGAAACCAAGTTTAACCAATATCAACACAGATAAAAGATTTCTATGATCTGTGGAGCATATACTACTTCATATAAGATAAGTGGTAGTCCTCCACACATATCCAATTTAAATGTATCAATTCCTTGTATAGCAACTTTGGAATTGTCACTTACATAAAGCCATCGAATACCGTTTACATATATCAATTCCTCATTTAGTTTTGTAAACTCCATAAAGGATGTGATTCAGTTAGAAAAATAGAACAAGAAACATCCACAAAATAAATGTTTGTACTATAAAGCTATACCTTCTTGGGCTCGGTACAGTCTCGAGCAAAGTGACCCTTATTACCACAATTATAGCACTTTATATGTTTCATATTCTTCTTCTTGAAGGAACACTTTCCCTTTCCATGTTGGCTCCATTTTTCCTTCTTGGATTTCTAAGGAAAGTGGTTAAGTTTCTTATTCTTCTTCCACTTATGTCCATTATGATGCTTGCGTTTCTTGTTCATAGCTCCATGTGATATAGAACTAACTGCATATGCCTCATAAGACATCTTTAAGGCTTTAAGACGCTCTTCCTCCAAGATGAAATGCCTCGTAGCATCTTCCATGTCTTGATGTTCTCATTATGAGTTAGGTGCATCTTCACATGCTCCCAACTCTGAGGTAGTTAATGAATCACAGCTTATACTTATTGTTCATCAGAAAGCTCATAAACAACTTCACATAACTCACTTACCATGTTGGACATTTGCCTTAGATGCTTTTGCATTGTACCATCTGGGTGCTTCTTATAGGTATCAAACTTAAATGTAAGTGACCTCACTTTGGTCACTGAAGCACCTCCAAAACGAGCAGTCAATACAGACCACATGTCCTTTGTAGTTTCGAATTTATGGAACTCTCACATGATATCATTATCCATGCTACTCAGCAACGTGATGGAAACAATTTAACTCTATGAGCAATTTATTGAACTAATCAAATTATGCTATTAATATCTAATCAATTAGAAACTTGACAAACACATTTATTTATATATATTTTATATCATTTGGATGGGTTTTTGTCAATACAATTGGTCTTTATGGCATTATTTGATTATTATTTGAATTGTCATGCCTTACGTTTAATTTTTGTTTATAGGGGCAAAAATTATCATATTTTGGTTTAATATGATTAATTGATTTTTGGACAATTGATGCTACATTATTTGTAATTTTATTATAGGGTAATTGGGAGAAATTTGAATTCAAAAGATAAAGAAGTAGTAGTCCAAAGCATTAAAAGTCAGCTGGAGAGGAGAAGCAAAACGCAAGCACCACATGAAGAAAATGACACAATATGGTGAGCCAAAGGAGCATAAAACAACATAGTAGGGGAAACAAAGAAAAGACTAAAAAACAACACAGCATGTTGGATAGCCAAAGGAGCACAAAACGACACAGTAGCAGGAAAAAGCAAAATGTAAGCAATATATGACAATAACGTGCCAGTAAAAATGAAGTCGTGGAGACCAAAAATGCATGCGATGAGGAAAGGCAGCTGAAACGAAGACGTGAAGGCCAAAATGTGACGCATAGATGTTGGTAAAAAAGAAGAAGCAAAACATAGACAAAGAGTAAGAAAATGTGCAGAAAAGAGGTTTTAGGTGTGCGTTGGTTCAAAAAAGACGGGAACGCAGAAACAAGAAGAAAAAATAGACAGATTGGACGGCAGACACTGCCTCTCACCCAGAGTCGATTTCGTTCCTTTTTTCTTATCTCCCACAACTCCAAACCATCATTCCCATCTTCCATGAATGATCATTAGAGCTCACTGTTGGTAGCATCTTCTATGGTTTTCCATGGCTAGTTTGTCCTGATCCTCTGATTTAATGGCAATGGCAGGAGCATGGGTCTTCATAGGGGAGTTTGAGCTACATTTATCTTCTACTCATTTAATTATTTAGTGATTCCATGGTCTTAGGATAAATATTTAATTATTTAGAGTTATGTATTGATTATATCTTTGTATTAGAAGATTTCTATGGTTGGGTTATTATTTAGCAAGTGATATCGTGTTGATTATAATTTAATTTCATTACTTTGTTTTAGGTCAAGACTTTGTATTAAGATTTTGTTCAATATTTGGTGATTATTCAAGGTGGCTTGAATTATTGGATTGTTATATCTGTTGCTGGCTTTAATTCTATTTTATTAATTATTAAGTAACAACTAAGTATTGATTTTTAGTATCCTTAGTTCTAGTTTTCTATTCTAGTGGCAGTTAGTAGATTGGGATTTTGGAAAATATTTTATAACAATTCAAGGTGGCTCGGTTGTTAAATTAAAGGCTTGATATTACTCTTGGTTCATTGTTTTTAACTCTCATATCTGTTTAAATGATGATTGCCTGTGCTATTAAATCGGAGGGTTGTTTTTATCATTGTTAACCACTTGTGTTTTTCATTCTATTCACTCATCTTAAATTTAAAATACCAAAAACAAGTCCTTTATGTTTATTTTAATTCATTGAAATTTTAGTGACAATTAATCAAATCAAACCCCATTTTATAGTTGAGGTTGCATTGCATTTAGTTACTTAGGAATTTAATTTCAGTTTCGGCTCCTCAAAGAGAACGACCTAAGGTTGCACTATATGCAATCCTTGGTTAAATTTTGAAGTAACCTCAAGGTGACATCGGACTTAGGTTGTTTCAAGTGGCGCTGTTGCCAGGGAGCTAAGAAATTGGTTCGCTAGGAAATAAGTGTCCAGTAACATTGATTGAGTTTATTTGTTGAGCTTTATACTTGCATTGGCATTGCATAGCCCATTTCTACTTGCATTTTGCATTTTCTTGGCTAGATAGAAGTTTTAGTTTGCTCTTGGATTTGGTTGTGGTTTAGTGGATTTGGTTGCGGTTTAGTGGATTACATTGCTCTTGTTTGCTTGATTATAGCCTACTTGGTTGCTTTTTTGAGTGTATGGGTCCATTCTCTAAGTCAAGTTTTGGGAAAATTGCTTCTTTTTTCATATTGGTAAAGTTTTGACATTCTTTGATTATTTGTGCATATTACATATTTTCACACTCTTTCATACGCTATTAAGTGTATGGATGCATCCATACTTATACATTCCTATATACACACATTTGCACTCATCATATTCTTCCTTTCTTTTTACTTGAATCTAATTGTGCAAGTCAGTTTTGCACCTCATTTTTTTATTGTTATTGTTTGTGCCTAGAAGTGATAGGGCTTTACCTTTGATTCTCTTAAATCTTGAACTTGAGAGGTTAGTGAAAAAGATTAAAAGAAAAAGGAGAATAGAGGGTAAAAATCAAGTTCTTATTGAGGAGGAGCATATTTCATAAGAGTCAAGTTTGTCATCTAGTGAACAAGAACCTAGTGAGAGAGTTACCTTTAGTGAACACTTGTCTATTAGTGATTTTGAATTAGAGCAAGAATCCATGGATGGTGTTAATGGTACTAATGGACATAATGGGAACAACAGAAAAGGTGAGAACAACCTAGGGAATAATGGTGAGGATAATAGAAGCATGAGGAGATTAATAATTTCAATGTTGACTATAACCCTTATGGCTTTTAGACTAATGATATGAACTTTAAAATTAAAGGAGCATTAATTTCTTCCTTACGTAGATTCCATGGCTTTGTAGGTGATGATCCATACAAGCATTTGAAGACTATGCACATGGTGTGTTCTTCCATAAAACTACCCACAAAAAATCTTAAAGATATATTGAGGAGAGCATTCCACTTCACTTTAGAAGGCAAGGCCAAACCTCAACGTTTCACCACATTAACCTAGGATCAGTTGAAAGCAGCATTCTTAGGTGAATATTTCCCTGCCTCTAAAACTTGAAGTTCAAAAAGGAGATAACTAGTGTTGTGCAATAAGATAATGAATCCATGCACGAATATTAGACAAGGTTCATCACACATCTAGCCTAATGTCCTCACCATAATATTTCAAAGAACAATCCGGTCAACTCTTTCTATAAAGGGCTCCTTCCATATCATAAGCCTTCAATTCATGTCGTTGTAAGTGGTTCGCTTAGAGAATTGAGTCCTAATGCTGCATGGGACCTACTTCAAAAGATGGCTACCAATGACCCTCAATCTGGAGACACAAGAAAGGTGTACAATACCTTATCGGCTTCTTCCTAAGATATTCTTGCTGAAATTGCTGCTTTGGGAAACCAAGTGGAGAAAAGACTAAATATTTTGGAGAATAATGTTAAAGCCAAGCAAGTTAATTAAGTGGGTCATTCTCAAGCTATAGTAGTGTTGACAGTAAAACATATCTACTTGTTTTACGGTCAAAAATCGCAAATGAACAGGTCGTGACTTGTAGTTAAAAAGAGCAGATATTAATCCCACAGGGATTGATGCCCAGACACTACTTAATTTAGAGATAACTTTGTTTGAGAAACGAAATTTTTAAATGTGAATAATCTGAAAAATTAAATTAAAACTAAAAGTGTAGCACCCCACTCCCGCAAGACACGTACCTGACATCGATGGTGATGTCCGAGGACTTACCCCGCGAGGGTGGCCTGCTAAGACACTCACTCATTCAAGTCTCAGTATATTCTTTTTATTTTGAATACAATCAAGTGTAAATCATAGTATGCAGAAATCAATTATCAAATATGGCCCACTTTCATTCTTAAATATTTTCAATTTTCACAAGACAATCAATAGAATTTCAGTAGCCAAATTGTGGCCCAATACAATTACAAAGCACTTTAGTTGTTTCGGGATACAATTTTATACAAATAGTTGTGGAATAATAATTCAATACAAATTAAGGAAATGCAATGCAAATGCGAACTGGTCCCGACCTCTATCCTTCACTTATGCTGTAGGTATACTCCCGTTGGCCTAACGGGGTATTCTTCTGATCCTAAAAAATAATTACAAATTTTCGGTGAGTTTTGCGAACTCAATGAGTGACCATCATTAATGCCTCACCCAGTCACATAACACATAATCATATTCACAACAATTCACATTCCACAATCAATTACAATTTAATCATTCATCTTATGCATATGCAGTGCATATGAGACTCACATTCTTTTTTATTGATGTGACTGAGTGCCTATCACAAACTTATACAGATATCGGCCCATAGGGCTCAATCAAACAGAATCGCGAAGCATAGGTCTACGTGCCAAATCAAAATATCACGGAGCAAAGCTCTACGTGGAAGCACTTTATATTGGCAACTCAAGTCACATGCCTTTATTTGAGCATGCATTTTATGAAATGCAACAATTTCTGAATATCTCATATATCACAATCTTATATAAATGCTCAAACAAGATTTCACAGTCATCGGACCTAAGTCCGGCATTCAACTTTCATTGAGAATCACATTTTCATTCATATGCAAATGTACTTTCAGAACACATTTAACAATCAATTACATACACTTAGTTCATCCAATTCACATTCAATGAGCAATTCAATATTTCACTAATACAACACATTCATCGGACCTCCTGTCCGGAACTTAACACAATCAATCACATTCATACAAGCATTTAGTAGTTGATCAATGCCAAAAATTAAACCAAACAAAACAAACAATAAAATGAGACCATCTAGGTCTACTCACAATACGCTCTAGATTAGCAATTGCTTCCAAGATTCGGAGACGTCTGAATGTTCACATTTATCCTGCACATCAAAATCATGCCATACACACATTGCACACACATTAATAATTACATAATCTTAAGTATTCATTTATGCACAATTGTGTATATGGACTATGTACAATGCATGCTCAATGATAAACTCAGGTACTGTAACAAAATTCACATCTTAAGCATATTCCCATTTCATAACTTAATGACTCATCATTTCTTTGAATTACAACCTCAATACTTTAGTACTTTGATATCAATAACTCATTCACTACTTTACCCATATAATCCCCATATATGACTAGTGAAGAGGAAAACAGAGTATATCACTATGTATATTTCATTGTCAACTTTCGGTTTCAAGCTCAATGTTTCCTCTCACTATCACTTTAATCGTTCTTTCACACCTCTACATACTTTCATTGATCTTTCAACTCCCCAAAACTGGTTTATCACTATCCCATAATATTCCAATCATCAATTCAAAGAAAATCACTATGTACGGTACACTAAATCTCCTCCCTCATTTTCTAGAAAATAATAACATCATTGTTCTTAACCATGTAGCAGTGAACTAACGACGCATGCTTCATTTCATGCAAAAATCACATAATCATAACAATCTTACTTGTTTGAAGCTCCAATCTCTACAAAATCACGTAACCCTAATCTCTCATGTACCCACGTACATCAACTTGAAAATGGACATGGAGGCTCAATCTTTCTTAGAATGGAAGAAAAGAATATCTAAGTAGAAGTGGGGACAAACAGAAAAAGTAAGGTTTAGCTTCGGTGAAGATTTGAAGAAAAGCTCTGGGTTGGGGGATTTCTAAAGAAAGAAGTTTTCAAGAAGAGATAAAGACAAGGACAGTATCTTGTCTTTATAGGCAAATAAAGATCTGAACCACCTATGACACCTGTCCAATTCTTATCCATTTATCCACTTCCCTTTATCCAAACTCACTTCAGTATTATTTATACTTAAGTTTATGACTCAGTAACACCACTAAAATCACAAGTCATAACCTCTTACTCACTTTCAGATTTTTCCTATAGCATATCATTTCGGGCCAACTTTACGTTCTCTTCTTAACCCCGAAACTGAAGTCATTTTACAACACTTTCCTCTAAAAACATATTCCCCTATGTCTTACATCTCCATTGACACCAAAATTATTCAATTTGGTTTTGTCCTCAATCATACTGAACTTATAGGTCTATAACTCTCTTGAAGACCTTAAAGACAGATTTTATCTTTTGAAGGGTCAAAATGAGATAGAAGATAGGTATAGACAAAGCCAAATGAAAAGGGAGACCAAATTGAAAAAAGACAGACGAAATGTAATAAGCAGAAGAATTAATAAGCAGACGAATGCGAAAGCAGACGAATGCAAGAATCAGACGAAGAAATAAGCAGACGAATGCAAAAGTAGACGAATGCCAGAAGCAGACAAATGCAAAAGCAGACGAATGTAAGAATCAAACGAAGAAATAAGCAGACAAATGCAAAAGCAGACGAATGCCAGAAGCTGACGAATCAGAAAGGTAGACGAAGTTCGTCAGAAAGTAGACTTAATTCAAAAGATAGACGATAGGTTTAGACAAAGCCAAATAATAAGGCAGACGAAATTCAAAAGACAGACGATAGGTTCAGACGAAGATAAATAATAAGGCAGACGAAATTCAAAAGACAAACGAAGTGTCAAAAGGCAAATGAAGTGTCAAAAGGCAAACGGAGTGCCAAAAGACAGACGGAGTGTCAAAAGGCAGACAAAGTGTCAAAAAACAGACGAAGCGAAACACAGATGATACGCAAAACACAGACGATGCCCCTTTACTTTGCGTTTATGTTTTCCTTGCTTCTGTGTTATGACGTCATCATAGACGATGCATCTTTACCTTGCGTCTGTGTTATGACGTCATCACAGACGATGCGTATTAACTTTGCGTCTGTGTTATCCTTGCGTCTGTGTTATGATGTCATCATAGACGATGCGCAAAATACAGACGATAGGTGGTCCACTTAAGATGAAGCAAAAGTCAAACACAAATGATACGTCTTTATAGATGATACGTCTATGCTCCAGAACATCTCCCCCTTATTTAGACCATAACTTTCTACTCCACCTTCTATAACTCCTGTACTAAATATTCTCAATAAACTTCTTCAACACATTTTTCTTTATTAAGTCCAACACTTAGATTTTATTTCTAGTCTTCCTACTCCATTTCATTCTAATCATTTGCTACAACCACAATTCTCAATCTATCCCATTACTATTCACTATACCCTAAATGTCAATGAGTGCATGTACAATTATTTTCATGTGTGCAAAGACTCAAATTCACATGCATGTATGCTGACATTCCACTGAGCTTGAAATGCTAATTTTCTAACTCTCACATTGCTATTCTCTCCATTATTGAAATCTGGGTTCTAACCTTTAATATGGGGATGGGATGTTACAAAAAGATTAACGATGAATGAAGAACCATACCATACTTGTAGAAAAGTTGGAATTCAAGAATCTAAAGACTATAGATTACTTTTTTCCTTATTTTGTTTCCCTTCTATTTTATCGATTGAATTTTGTCTCACCCTAGATTGTTGAATGTACTAATTACCCTCTTTCAAGTGTAACTATTTGTCCCTAATTGAATTAACGGGAATCAATTAGACAATCTCTCAACCTACCCAATGACT
This sequence comes from Erythroxylum suave, assembly GCA_027563595.1. Lineage (NCBI taxonomy): Eukaryota > Viridiplantae > Streptophyta > Magnoliopsida > Malpighiales > Erythroxylaceae > Erythroxylum > Erythroxylum suave. The sequence continues at coordinate 3,234 of JAOSBN010050729.1, read as the reverse complement.
CTACCGTTTCAACTAGTTATTAAACTATCCTATGGGTGATTAATTGACTAGCCGAGATCTCTCTTCTAACTATTCAATTAACATGACAATTGTATGTCTATAGGTGACCAACTCTCGTTGTACAATCCTACATATATTTCATTTTACTTACTCTCTAGATTTGTTACAAGATAACAAATAAAATCACCAATCTTCAAAGACAACTTCATTCAATTTAATAAAATAGGAGTTCTAACAAAATAGTTCAAAGTCAATCCCTAAAATTAAATTAGCCTAACATGGTGTCCATAATATCATCAACATTCAAATAATCCATTTTTACAAAGAAAGAAAGAAGTCAAAGTGATAGAAAATTAAATATAAAGACTCCTCTCTTCTTTGCCAAAATTTGGAATTTTGGTGTTGATGTGCTATTTTGCCCAATCATAATGATGATCCTTGTCTCCAATCCTTCCTCAAGGCTCCAAACATGTGTTCTTCACTCAAGGATGGTGTTTCTACAGAGGGGTGTTGTCTCCCCTTTAAAATGGAGGTTTAATTATGCTTTTATAGTCTACAACTAAGTTTAATGAAGCCTCACATAAGGTCTCGGATTATAATTCCCACGAGCATGAGAATTTGCATGATTCCCACGATCATGGGAATTGCCATGATTCCCATGACCGTGAGAATTGGCAGCAGAAAGACTCCTATTCTCTTCTCCTTTTTGATCTCTTAGCTCAATCTCCAAATTGCTCCATATTCATACTTATATGAAAATAGTCAATTTTTACCCTAGATTAACACCAAACATAAAAGAACAATAAAGGAAATTAAACTGAATGAAATCATAAAAAATGAGTCTTAAACTATAATAATGATCAATAATTATACAAGAAAACACATGCCAATTACCTAGAAGAACATATACTAATGCACGCCTATCAAGTAGCAGGTTGTGAATACTATGGGTCTATGATACATGTTTCCAATAATTGTGCTTGATATGAAGAAGTTTCTGCCTTCTACCGAATAGGAATGGCCAATATTGAAAGAGGGGTCCCTACTCCAACACCTTTAATCCGGGTTGGAGAGATCACCCTAACTTTAGATGGGGTGGGAATCAAGGCAATACTCAAGGAAATTCTTCCCTTCAAATGGTGTAACGCCGGACTCTCTGAGCTTTTTGTATTGTGCTATATTTGGAGATACTACTGTATATTAATATGTACACGGTTGTAATGAATTCAAAGATGTATTTGAATCCTTTTGTTACATATGCCAGTGATATAAAATGTTATATGCCCTTAGATGAACTTAAAGTTCATTGGTATGCGAAATCTTGGAGATTTATGACATATAAGCTTTTAAGTGTGAAAAACCGAGTCCATTGGATGGATATGACCATGGTAGAGATTATTAGACATGATTTATAGACTTATCGGACACTTAGAAAGCTTAATTGAAAAAGTTGATGCACATAAGGGCCTATTTGCAAATTGTTAAATATTAAAGGACTTAAATGAAAAGTTTCAATTCTTAGAGGACCAATATGTAATTTTATAAAGTTAAGGGACTTATTTATAATTTGAAAAAGTTGGAGGAACAAAATCAAAATAAAAGTTTTGATCGTTCTCAAATTTTGGGCTTAATTGCAAATTTAGGAAAGTTTGGAGGGTATAATGGTAATTTCACATAACTATGTTTGGTCAAAGAAGAGTCAAATTCTAGACCCTTCTCCTTGTTATGGTCGTGCATCCCACCATATGACATTAAAAACATAGTTTTAATTAAAAAGAAAGGAGAAGAAAGAAGAAGAGAGGAGGAGAAGAGGAAACATTAGGCCATCACCAAATTCCACCATCCTTTTGATTCTCTAACCCAAACCAAGGTGTTATAAGGTAATTTGGGGTCAAGGAACTCAAATCTATCATTATATTTGAGAAATTCTCAAAGGATTGAAAGATATCACCAAAAGAAAGTTTCGAAAAATTACCGTACGTGAGTAGTTTATGTTTTGTACTTTAGTTGCATAGTGACTCATGAACTATTTTACTGTTTTACAATTTTATTAAATTGGTTATGTAGGTATGCTTTATGATTTTATAAATTTAACTCTTGACTGTTTTGTCGTTGTAAAAGACTTTATGTATGAACATTTTGTATTGTCATTGAGATTGATATTCAGTTAGCCTTGCATCGTCGGGCTAAGAGTACCGTGAGTATCCTTAGCCTGGGTATACAGTCGTTGTCATGTGCCCTATATGGCTCCAGGTTATGACAATTAAATTGGTATTAGAGTTTGGTTTTTTATTTTCAAAAGTGTTATTTTCGTTTTTAAAAAGTTCATGAGCCTTAGGAGTCAAGTACGGGTTTCGAAAGTCTTTGGTCGAGAAGTTGAGTCTCAGATCGTTAAGTTGACGTCCTTAACGATTAGATGATTTTGACCTTAATCAATGTACTAGTCAACATTCCTTGGGATGTATGGGATATCGGGTAAGCCAGGCTTAGCCCCATTCATTTTATTAAACAATGTCTTTTCTTTGATTTTATATTGTTAGCATAGTTGGAAGAGGAAGGGGAAGTCATCACAAGGTTATACCTTTGTGACCCGAGCATACTATGAGACGCCAGTACCCCCATTTATTTATGTCCTCGACTTAGGAGTTTCGAGGATGAAACTCTTTTGAGGAGGGGAGAATTTGTAACGTCGGACTCTCTGAGCTTTTTGTATTGTGCTATATTTGGAGATACTATTGTATATTAATATATATATGGTTGTAATGTGTTCAAAGATGTACTTAAATCCATTTGGTACGTATGTCAGTGATATAAAATATTATATGCCCTTATATGAACTTAGAGTTCATCGGTATCCGAAATCTTGGAGATTTCTGACATATAAGCTTTTAAATGTGAAAAACCAAGTCCATTGGATGGATATGACCATGGTGGTCGAATTAAATGTGTTATAATGCCTTAGAGGTGATTAGACATGATTTATAGACTTATTGGACACCTAGAAGGCTTAATTGGAAAGGTTGATGCACATAAGGGCCTTTTTGCAAATTGTTAAATGTTAAAGGACTTAAATGATAAGTTTCAATTCTTGGAGGACCAATATGTAATTTTATAAAGTTAAGGGACTTATTTGTAATTTGCAAAATTGCAAAGGAATAAAATGAAAATAAAAGTTTTGATCATTCTCAAATTTTGGGCTTAATTGCAAATTTAGGAAAGTTTGGAGGGTATAAT
>JAOSBN010050699.1:0-14605 GCA_027563595.1 Erythroxylum suave | reverse complement strand
CAACCTAAAAATACTAACCTCACTATTTTGTCACTCACCAACCCTTTAGGAATATTTTTCCTAGCTTCAGAGCATCTAGTTTGCTCTGATTTTCCCTCTGTATTCTATTAATGTTTGATGAAGCAACGAGTGCCTTATATAGGCACTCCACCGCTGTCTTTTTGCTTATTTTCAACAATTGCGATTTATGGCACCGAAAATGATGGAGTCCCTCCATGTGAGAGGGACCCATCTCCAACACTTTTGTCCTAAACATTAGCTTGATTACTGTTAAATCAAATGTAGTAGTTAACAGTTATTGGTACGATACATTCTCCATATTCATAAACTTCTGCCGACAAAATACACTGGTCCTTGATCATCTATAGCCATTGTCTTCTTATAAATGGGCAAAGACCTAAAAAGAGGAACCTTGAACAAAAGATGTAAGACATAATTGGATCTCTTAATTATTCACACAGGTATCTTCCTCAGGCTTAGTATCACCATTTCTTTTAGTGATTTGAGGTATATCGAGGCCTTACTATTTCGATTCTTTCAGAGATGTCTCAAGTTTGGGGGGGGGAGAGGTCTCAATCTGTAACCGTTGGTGTAGCTCCCCCTTGATCTTCTTCTCTTGACGCTCCGCCTTGAGGTCTCGATCTCAAGTAACTTCTTCACTTCCTCTTACGATTCTTTTAGCAATTAGGGCTTTACATCCTCCTCCAATTCTACAGAGAGTTCTCTAGGATTCCATATCGTGATTTTTTTAAGATTAGAGGGGTCGATTAAATTCAGGGGAGCTTCTCGTGAAATTTTCTTCTCCTCTTATCTATATGAATCTTCACCCAATAATATTCTTGTGTTGATTTTAGTGAAAAGAAGGGATAACAGCGCACCACAGTCTAGAAACTTGCTGAGAAACCTCTTTCCCCAGCTTGCGTGTGCCTGATAGGTCTACTGGTTAATTATCCATGTGAATTTTGTCGGATAGCTTGTTAATCTTGCCAGTGGATCTGATGTACTACCTGTTTAGAGACACTGAATCAGAAATATCCGTCCCTAATGTTTGCCGTTCTGCTGGTGAAAGTACTTTAATACAACCATTTGTTGTTATAAAATTGATATCAGTTTGTCGGAGTATTTCTTATGGATTCCATCTTGAGCGAACCTCCTCCATCTTCCACTAACTCTCGCCTTAATTCTACCTCATCTGCAGCTTGCACATGCCTGATAAGTCTGCTAGTTATAATCTTCTGTGTTAATTTTGTTGGACAGCTTGTTAATCTTGAAAGGTCTTGGTTCATACCAATTCAGCTTGCATAATTTGTTTATATTCTCGCATTGATAGATGCACTTTCCACATTTTTAATGCAGCTATGTATTAGTTTTATCTGGAGCAGAATTTTGTTGCCGAGGTTGACCAATTTATTTGCAATCCATTTCTTGACAATTTTAGCTACTCATTCAATGAGGAAACTGGCACATACAATGAAATACAGGGGGCTGGCTGATTGATTTTCCCAATTGAGGTGTTTGAACGAACAGGCCAGAGAAAGTGTTGTAAATTTTGTACACATTGCTGTCTTTTTCTTCCCTTACCTTTTTGTTACTGGAAGCATAACAGAACAGAGCATATTGTAGCGTGATAATATCCATTTTACTTGGATTTGTACTAGGCTTAGTAAATTAATTTCGGTTTATTTTGGTCCGATAAAAAGGCAAATTTTATTATACAAGTCTTCAGGAAAGAGTTATAAAAGTGTATGCAACTTTTTTTTATGTATTTTACAAAATGATTTTTTTTATAAGTTGAACTTGTGATTTGATCCGGGTCAAAATTAATGGATGTGGGACTGACTTGAATGGCCTTTCGAACTCTCTTTACAACATTGATGTGATTTTAATTTCAAAATGACTTTAAAAATTATAATTTAAATGAGAGCTCTAAGATAGTAAACTTTAATTTTCGCACTTGTGTTGGAGTTAGGTTCCATCTCAGGTTTGATAAGGTTTTTTTTTTTTTGAAAAGTAGGTTTGATAAGGTTTTAAATAGGTTACTTTGGCCCAATTTGTACTACATTTTTATTTGAAGGTTCTTTAATGGTGATCGACCAACAAGCAAATATATATAGAGGTTTAATTAAAAATTTTTAATTTTGTGATATTGTTCAAAATATAAAATATTATGTTTTATCTATATAAATAAACTAAATTTGCAAATTTTAGTAAATATTTAATAAATTAAATTAATTCCTAAAAATGATAAGTAGGTGTTAATAAAATCTAAAATTTTAAAATATAGTTAATATGTAAGGCAAAGCAATTATTATTATACTAAATGACAACAACATAACGTGATCAAGGAAAGCAAAGGTTTTACTTGATAAGATGAGATTAAATCATCGTTTCACATGCCGTCAAGCTCAGAAAGAGCTCCTATTGTTAAATAATATGTATCATAATTCTTTATTTGAATCAAAAGTTATAGCTGTTTCAAGCTCATATGCTTGTTTAGGACTAACTTTTAATTGTAATTTTGAGTCTTTTTAAGAAAATAGATGCAAAATGTGAAAACTAGAAAGTTAAAAGACAAATTGAATAAAGTTTTTTCATAGTTCCCAGAAACATATATCTTAGTTTACAGTGAGAATGACATAAGTTAGAAATAATGACATGAAAAGAATGTTAGAAAGAAAATACATACATCTTAGCGACAAAATTCTTCCTGATTTGATCTTCCGGTGTACAGAGGAATGATCCCACACTTTTTTATACATTGAAGTTACCATCTCTACGTATCCATGTACTAAGCTCTTCATTGACGAAGACAAACATATGTTCCTTATCTGCTCTGCATGCACCATATATTAATGTTTCAGAGGAGGAGAAATGGTGGCTGTCTCCAAAATAGCAAGCATAGCTAAGATCGCTTGATTGTCCATCATCATACTCCACATTAATATTATCATAGCACAGGTAGAAAGCAAATCCTATAAAAAGATGATTAAACCAATCAGAAGGAAGGTGGATTCGAATGGAATCACCCATGCTTTGATACTTGACCCACTCTGGTATTCTACTGCCTGGATAGATCATGTGAAAAGACACCTAAACAGCATAAATTTCTATTCAAATTAGTGATTATACGAACCCAGATAAAGAAAGAGAGAAGGAGAAAGAGAGAGTTACGTACCCATGCATTCCTCGTTGGAGTTCTTGTATAATTCCTCAATAGTGCATTTACTACTGCTTGGCATTTATCTTCATGCAACATGAAGCAATTACTTAAATCGAAGATGTAGGCACCTGCTTCTGGGTCAAGAGGTAGTTGTTCAAGGGTACATATTTCCTTTAGTGAACTACAATTACGGGCATATAATGTGGAGACACTTTCTGGAAGAGGTGGTAAGGATAGAAGCCTTTTGCAGTTGTTTATAGAAAGAGTATGCAATCGTGGAAGGTGCTCCATGGTAAGGATTTTTTCAAAATCATTGCCACTCAAATCTAGCCATTCTATAACAGACAGATAGCTCCAGTCACAAGGCAATTCTCTCAAACAGTTCCTCTTTGCTAACCACAAATCCAATTTATCGTGGTCTTCTAAAAAGGATAGACTCGTTAAATCGTTGAAACTTTCTGCGGGAAAAGCAAAATTCTGGCAATCTCCTAGCCCTATATACTTGAGCCCTTTGAGATTGATGAAAGAAATTGGCAATTTCGCTACAGCTGTCCCACTCAAGTAAAGACTTTTCAGATTATCCATAGGTTCCAAGATTTCAGGAAGCGCCTTAAAGCGTGAGCATTGAATCAGCATAAGTTCTTCAAGGGATGTCAACCTGCTAAAAAAGTTGCTTGGAAGGCTTTCAAGCTCTATACAACCGTTCATCCATAAGCACTCTAATTTACTTAGGAGTTCAACTGATGATGATGGTACATGTTCTATAGCAGTCCAACCTAAGTACAACTTCTTTATGTTGCTTGAAATTTCTGGAAATGTATTCAAATTTGAGCAACCGGAAAGGTCAAGAAATTCAAGAGCTTCTAGAAGTACACTTCTACCATTTGGAAGATGAGTTAGGCTTTGGTTATTTACTAAACTTAGGTACGTCAACCTAACCAATCTCCAAAAACTATTAACAATTATACTCCTAATTCCATATGTATCCTTAAACGCTGCCGAATTTTTCTGTAATGAACCAAAATAACAAAAGAGTAATTAATCCAATCAAGTATTATTTAACTTTTATTATAGTAAATCAAATTGTTAAGTAATATATAATTTCATACCTTGGCTCCATTCCGTAACTGTTTGATTTTGCTGTTGCATAATTTAAGCACCACAAGATTCTCTGGTTGGAAATTAGGTGGAAAAGATTCCAATGGATACTTATCCCACCTAAAGTACCTTAACGTATTAGGAAAATAATCAAGACCTTGAGAAAGACGTAAATTACTTTCCCCATAGAAACTGAGAAATTTAAGGTTAGGCATTTTCCTGAACACTTGTGGATTTAGATCCATCTTTCTTATTTTAGATGAATCTAAAATGATGCTTTTCACAGCCTCAGCATCCTAACAAAAGACACCCAAAATATATACGTAAGTTGTTATGGCAATAAATAATTTCTTTGAAGAATTATAAAAGACTATTAATAATAAAAAGTAATTTTTGTATATCTTACCTTATTATTTACAAATACTTCATAAATATCGTCAGGATCCCATAATCTGCTACGTAAATTGGGATATTCAGCTTTTTTACAAACGATTTCCTGTCCCATTTTTTGCAACAAATCATGCATTTTTAATATATCGGGTTTGGAAGTATCAACAAGGCATTTATCTTCGAGAACACTAATTATAATATCTGCATCGATATCACAACTTTTAAGTACTTTCTTCACAACATCCATCCTAACAGATTTGAAGAAACATGCAATGTCAAGAAAGACATCCTTCTCCACTCTATTCAAGCTTTTGTAACTAATTTGTAACACATCTTGAATATTCTTATTCGAAACTTTTGTCAATTGCTCCAATGCACTTCTCCACTCATTTTGCTTTTTCCCGATTAGGCTAGAACCTAAAACCTTCAAAGCTAACGGATTGCCTTGTGCATATTCCACAATTGAGTTTGACCAGGACACATAGTCGTCTCTTGGATAATTTTCCTTGAAGGCACTCTTACTGAAAAGTTGTAGGGATTCATCATAATTTAATGGTTTAACTTCATATATAAAATCAGCCATCTCTCTAAATATTTGCTTATCTCTACTAGTAATGATAACTATACTTCCTGAACCGAACCAACATGGATTTCCGATCAAAGACTCTAGTTGCATTGGATCATTAACATCATCAAGAACAATTAATATCTTCTTGCGACCAAGGCTTTTTATAAGAAATGGTCCAGGACCAGCACTAAATGTGTATTGTCCTGAATCTTTTTGACCTAATACTTTTGAAATGAGTTCTTTCTGTAATTTCTTGATACCAACAATCTCTGAATTTTGACTGACGTTGTCTACAAAGAAACAATCTTGAAATTGACGAGACATCTCATGATATATTACTTCAGCCGTAGCAGTTTTGCCAATACCGCCCATCCCCCAAATTCCTAAAATACGAACCTTCAATGGGTCAATGGTAAATACTTCTTTTATTTCCTTAACATGCGAGTCCATTCCAACTAAGTGCTCAAAATCATCACATGCCATGGATCGGTTCACTTTTTCTAAGATGTCTTCAACGATTTTGTTAATAAGCATATGATCATTCCTGGAAATTATAGAATACAATTTAGATAAATGAAAAGCAAAGGAACCCTTTACTTGGATCAATCATAAAACTTAAAACATACCTGAACTGCTTAGAATCAAACCCACATAGAGAGGCAGCTGTGGTCAAGGCATCCCTCCACCTTGGAATCTTGTGTACCTTCACGGGATTTCGCTCGTGTTTAACAAAAGCTGCTGCAACATCATGTGATATTTTTCTTAAATGGGATGAATCTACCTCGTAAAAGATAGGTATGACAATTAGTTTACTGGAACGGTGACACGTGATGATCTCTGCAAGCTCATCAAGACACCAACTGGAAGATGCATAGTCTTTTGAGAAAACAAGGACAGCAACAGTGGAATTTTGGATTGCTTGGGGAAGTGACCGAACAATTTCATCTCCTCTTTTCAGATCATCGTCATCAAAGAAGGTTTGGAGACCCTTTTGGAGCAAAGCAGCGTAGAGATGGCTGGTGAAATTGCGACGAGTGTCGTCACCCCTGAAGTTCAAGAAGACGTCGTAGTTCGATGGGTGAGAGGCCAAAGAAGAAGAAGAAGAAGCCATTATTGTTGAACGAAGAGGGTTGGAAGCTATCTAGAACGAAGAGGGTTGGAAGCTCTCTAATAACAGAAAATGGCAATTCGTAAGCTTATATTCATTATTGAAGGCAATCCATTGACTTGAAGCGGTCTTCGTAAAGCTTTTTTAAGTTGACTGTGAAGCTTCCGCGAACCTTCCTGAAAGGTGAAGAGCATATTATAGTGTTCATGAGTGGGTGTGTAGACAAGGTGAGAAGGAAGAGGACGTGGCTTTTTTATAGTTTAGCAGCGGAATCGAAAAGTGTGGGGTTACTCCACTTACGTCCAAAAAGAAGAGGATGAATTTAAATTGGTTCGCACTGTAGGAGTGTAAATTTCCTTTCTATTACCGACTCATATTTTCTGCCTTTGTTTATACAATAGATTGGAGATAACACAGGTGGAAGGAGCAGATTGAGGCAAGAAGCTTCTCCAAGAGGAGGAAGGGCTTTAGCATATGCATAATGCATTCTCTCATCAGGTACATTAGGATTTCACATTGTTTGTAACATTAGCCTGTGAAACACAATTAGTTTGAATATGGCGGCATCGGAGTCTACGTGAGAGCTGAGCTAAGGTCTCGCATAGTTCGCATATTTATTTTTGAAAAATATAATCAATAAAAATATATAACAAGTGATAAAATAAATAATACAATAAATACAAATAAATGTAAAGATTTGAATTAAATGATAAAATAAGTAAATAAATATATTAATAAGAAAAAGGTAAATAAATAACATAAATAAGTTATTGCAAGAAAAAATTTAGACTGAATAAGAAAATATTTAAGCTAAATAATTAAGAAAATGTACTACATATTAAATGTTTAAACTAAAAATAAGACATAAGATTCAAAGGAAAATATTTAAAAGACCTATAAGAAAGAAAATAACCTCTACATTTTAACTTAATTCATATCATTATTAAAGAAGTTGATCAAGGAAAATATATTTAGAAATTATAATTATTATTTGGATCGAACTCATTACTTAATTACAAATTATTAAATCATAACATTATTGATCCGATACTTAATTACAAATTATTAAATCATAAAATTATTTATCCGAAACACGTGATTTATGATTTAGAGTGCATCTTAGTGAGTATCCCACATTAGTTAAAAATAAAAATATTAAAAGGTTAATAAACAGTAAGGCCAACAAAGTAAATGACTAGTTCTAGTCATTTAGTAATAGTTGGATCCACGTTTAATTCTTATTAATGGACTCTACACTCTACCTATATTAAAAATTCTAACAAATATTGTCATAAAAGTATATTTCAAATGTATGAATTGATAAAAGTTTAAGGTTTATTTAATAATATTCTAAACGAATGCCCTGAAAAAGATAGGCCGATACTTAGGGATGGCATCGATTTGAGCTTTTTAAATACAAAAAATTATTAAATTAATTAAATCTAACAAAAAACTAAAAATTAAATTAAAAAATAACCAATTCAAAATTTTTACTACTAAACCAATCGAATGTGTTCAGTTTTGAGAACATTGCTTAAATCATTAACCAATGAGTGAAGACTGCTATTGTGATAACTAACCATAGTGGAATCATACGTATGTAGGTGATGACATAGGCTTGGTGGGGTATTAAAAATAATTTTTATCCGTTAAGCAACTTGTCATGAATAGAGCTTATACAAAATAACATATCTCTTTGAGTTTAAAATTAAGGAAAAGCTATTCACTTAAACAAGTGATACAATCACATTCACATTACTTAAGTATGACATCACTTTTAATTTTTTTTAAACATAATTTATATATATATATATATCATATATCCTAACATTATTTTTAAAGTGTTTCTAGTTTTAACTTCTGAAAAAAAAAGAGATTGTTTTGGCATTTTATTTATTTTAATTGGACATACAAAATTCATTATTTTGTTAAAGTATTGGAGCTGAAGTGAAACTCTTGTATTTAGATTTAAGTGGGACTGATTATTGAGACGATTGTGTTTTAAATGGATAAAAAGAGAACTGCAGATTATTTTCCTAGTTGTGTTGGAAGTCTTCTCGAGTGAAGATACACGTGTGCAGATCAGGTTATTTTCCTAGTTGAAGACGTGTGTGCAGATCAAGCTATTTCCTAGTGGTGTTAGAAATCTTCTTGGTTGAAGACACGTGGGTGTAGACTCCATTATGCAGGGTGTTGATTTTCGACTGAAACAGGTGTCACGTGGGTTGCGTATTATGTGTGTGTGATTTTCGGTATTGAAGATTTCTTGGCGTGTTGTTTTTGGTATGTGAGTTTCTCAGGTGGGAGGCTGCGTATTTGTGCGGGATTTTTTGAGATTCACGAGTTTTTTGAGTATTGCGTTTCTGGTCTTGTTTTTTTTTCCTTTTTTGAGGGACGGCTTGCTGTGAAGTCACAAGGGTGGTGTTACAATGTGAGCTGAAATTTTCTGATTCAGCAGTGGTTCACATACATTATTTGGTGACAGCCGTGGTATTTGGTGGAGACAAATTCATGGGGATGTTCCTGTTAATCTCAAGTAGTTGTTATTTAATTTTCAATTGATTATACACTTGAGATATTTTTTATTTGTTATTACAATGAGTGAAAGTAGGAAGAAAAATCCTCTGTTAAGGTTAACACGAGTCGGTCATGTTATCGGGCGTGAATATCTTTCACGAGTAGTTAGGTTGTGAGATAGTTGCAGATATTGAGAGAAGCTGTGATGAACCAATTCTGTGTAATTCTATTAAACTCCTGTAAAAGTGATTAAGTTGGGTGAGAGCCCCGCAGACGTAGGCCAAGTGTGCCGAACTGCATTATCAAATTTCGGTATCTTTTTGTTATATTGATTTATTTGTTTTATTCTATCGCCAAAGACGTTTGCGGAAAATTAAGAATTAATTAATCTTCTACAATTTTTCAAATAATAACGACAATAATAATAATTTGTAAACCATTCAACTTGAAATGAAAATTCAATTATATTTTATTTTCTATGATGTCATAAGGATAACATTACCAAGGTACGTGATGTTATAATCTCATGAATTGAGAAAAGTTCTTCTCGCTGTGACTCCTTAGCTCGTGAAATATTTCACTGATAAATCTCAACGAAGCTGCATTATAAGTTTTTAGCCTATATACTGTTGTAATAAGTCACATGTGAGTAAATCCCACATCGGAAGAAAATGAGAATGATGAAGTGCATATATACAAAAGAAGGCCCTTTAACCCAATAGCTTAGGCTTTTGGGTTATAGATGGTGTTTATTCTTGTATGTATGCACTTGCGCATGTAGGCCCAAGCGTGGGCTGCGGGCTCCTCGATGATGATCTCCCCAACAAGTGGTATCAGAGCCAGGTTCGGCTGGTGACGACGTAGTTGGGCTCCCATAAATGTCGATCTTATGGTTGAGCAAGATATGCACTCTCATGGCTTTGCGGGCTTCCCTATGATTGAGTAAAAGAGAGAGTTGGCACCAGGCTCTCTGGTGACATCATGCTTTCATTCGAGGGGGGGAGTATGTTCGATGTGGACGGGACTCACATGTGAGGGGGAGATTGTTGTAATAAGTCATATATGAGTAAATCCCAGATTGGAAGAAAATGAGAATGATGAAGTGCATATATACAAAGGAAGGCCCTTTAACCTAATAGCTTAGGCTTTTGAGTTATAGATGGTGTTCATTTTTGTATGTATGCACTTGTGCGCGCAGGCCCAAGTGTGGGCCGCGGTCTCCTCGATGTTGATCTCCCCAATATATACTAGTCAAGTGATTTATATAACAAATTCTATAAGAGATCAAAGATTGACTATAGTTTAGATTTCAAGTATGCATAATTAATCAATCTAGTGCAATTATTCAATAAGTCTCTTACTTTTATTTTATAAGGAAATTACCACATATTTTTATAATAAAACTCGTCGTTACTTGTTGAATGTTGTTGGTTCAAAAAGTCAGCATTACTTGTTTTCATCTATCATTTGTCAAAGAAGACTCTTGAAAAAAAATAAGTGAGGTCTTTGGCGGGCATTATTTATACATATGGTTAGCTGAAGAAGATATTGTAGAGCAATAACAAAATATAATATTATGTAATTGTGATAATTAATATTTTAAAAGTCAAACTAAAAGTTAAACTAGTAAAAGGAAAGGTTTAAGGTTTAAAATGTTCAATTAGTATTTAACTATCATAAAATCAATTAAAGGTCTAATAAATTTTAATGTTGAATTAAGATTAAAGAAGATTGTCATTGATTTAAAGTTTAATTTAAAAGAGAAATTGTTGAATGAAAATTAATTAATTTGTTTCGGTTTATAAAAATTAATTAATTTATAAAATCGACCAATTAATTAATAAATTAATTGATTTTTAACAACATGACTATTAAAATAAATAGAATTGAAAAGTTAAAAAATGAATTAAAAATTTGACCAGTTTGAGGTTTTCAAAATTGGACAGCCCGAACTTGTTCGATTTTTAACCGTAGTTGATAATCATTAAAAGATAATAACTATTTAGGATAATAATTGGTCAAGTAGAGTCAGTCTCGAATTAACCATGGTTCAACCTAGTTTAACTCATTGTTGTAATCTAAACTGCCCTAAGCTTATTCAAATCAAACTCGAATCGAGAATTATGTTGTTTTTACTGAGTTCACTAGACTCACTCAAACTTAACCTCTAAACTTCCAACTTAAGAGTCGATGAACTTGAATTTTAAGTTGGACCTAATTTGTCATCCTATTTGAAAAACCAAATGGGTTAATTATTTCGCAAACTTTCCGTAAACTTTTTTTGGTACACAAAATAGAAAACTACGCAAGAACAAAATAATTAGAAAACCAGAAATTTGGTAACGCAGTTTGGCACTCCTTGCCTACATCTATGAGGCCCTCACCCAGCTTAATCACTTTCACCGAAGTACAATAGAATTACTCAAGGCTTTACTGAGCCGACACCACTCAACCCTTGACACTATCTCTCAACCTCACTTCCTGTGAAAGATTGTCACACCCAATAGTAACACTGTCTTGTACTAACTTTAACAGAGGATTTTTCTATACCACTCTTAATCAAAGACAATTAATCAAATAATAAAAGAACAACTCGAGTGAATAAAATAACTAGAAACAAAACCGAAAACACTTGAGACAAAAAAAAAAAAGAACAATGTCTTCCCGAAAAGTTAAGCTCCACTGAAATAAATCTGAAGTCGTCGCAATAACAATGGGTTGATTCACATAAATACCAACACGTAGTCACAATTGCACCGATAACACATTCACCAACCAAAGTATACACAGCCTATAAGGAAATCAATTAATAATCGTTGAGGCAATGAAGAATGATCCAGCCAAGAAATCACGCATATTGTCCAGCTCTAACAACTCCAATTAGACCATATGGGACATTGCATACACCATGTATATTTCAAGCAGAATCCCAGAAGAACAACTCTTGGACAAAGAAGTTAACCCACGGTGTATATTCCACTCACTTCAATTTTCTCAAATAAAAGGAACGTGGGTAGCACTAATACCTCATCACCAACTCACTACACCATAGCCCACTGCACTCTTAATCATACTCACACACCCTTCGTTAAGCCAACACCGAAGCCCTCTTTACCACACCACTTCAGCTGTGTTTCTTTTTAGTCTTCAATTAACGCACATCCACTCACCTATGCTACACACTGCGCACATATATTCACCTCTCTTCAAAGACACCCACACCAGATTTACTTCAACAATAAATAGGAGATCAGCCCGCCGTATCTTGCTTTAGCTACACAACAAAAAGGATTCTACCAGTTGCCAATGCACACCAGGCAGGATACCTCAAAAAGCCCTTATCATCTTTTTTTAAAATCCAGCTATATACATCTTAAACACCAACGTGATATACCATAAGTTTGTCAAAGAGTAGACTTCCATTTTGTATAGGATTCTTCCACATCTTTTTAAATTCTACTACAATTAATATCTTATATGTCCAATTAATAAATAATGCCAAAACTAATTATTTAGATATATAACATATATCCTAACAATCTCCCCCTTTTGGCATTGTTTGTCACAAATATGAAACTCCCCCCTAAATAACATAATTGGACATATAAGTATCAAATTCACAATTCATATGACAAATACTCCCCCTTAATCAAATATCAAGTTCCAAAGAACATCACAACTATCCTATCATCCAAATTTCTTCCCCTTGGGACAAAAGGTGCCAAAAAGCACAACGAATAATCATGCATATACCTTGAAATCTCCCCCTGAATGGAACAATCACCATAAATAATCTGATGTCTCCCCTTTGGGACAAAACAGTATCAAAACGCACAATCATACCAGCGGAAGAATCATAAGCACACTAAGAAGACAAATTACCACCATTCAAAACACTGAAGATATGCCTGAAAGAAAGAAAGATACCCGAGAGAGATCCATACTGATGAGAGAGCATAAGAGTCTTCGGTAGAGCCAAAAAGAAGTCACAAAATAAACTACTAAAAAGATGAGATGACAATAGCAACATAAAACTAAAGAAAAAATCTTTTCTTTTCTTTTTTGTTTCTTTTTTTGTTTTTGTTTTTAACAACACAAAAAAAATATTTCAAAAATGTAAAGCACGCTATCCATGTGCCGCTCGAAGAATCTCAAACCTAGTGTCTTTTTCTTTGGCTCGAATGAAGATGTAAAACATAAGTAGCCTGTAAGTTCTTGATAATCAACCTTTTTTCTTTCTCTTGTTTTTCTTCTTTTTCTCACATCTCCAATAACATTTTCTGTTGGATGATTTCTTCAGAATTGAGATGAAGAACCTCGGCTCAAATCAGCTTCTATTGTTTTGGTTAGTTCATCATCCGAAGTAACTGAAATTTCTTTAGTTCGTGCAGTTTCTTCATCAGCAGTAACAAACTACAAATCAGTTTCTGCAGTTACTTCCTCAGCAGTAACTAACTGCAAATCTGGGCATTTTTTTGTTTTTCCTTCACTACATCTTTTTGTTTGTCCTTGACCCTTTCTAACCCAAGTAGATTTTGGTACCAAAAGCTAATTCTGAAATTTATGTGAGGGACGTAGAACTTTTCGGCTTTGGTTTCTTTGAAACAACATTTGTAGTAACTGGTAACTTCTTGGCCTTATATGCCCAATAACTCCGCAAAATGACACGTGGGTACAAATCGTCGATTCTTTTTCGATGCTTCTACCTCTTAGGCTGATCTGGACATATCGATTTTTTCTTCATTCACCTTCGAGCACTCACCTTTATAACCAATGCCTTGAAGATCCCCTTTAACCTTGCTGATTTTGATCAACTTTTCTGTGCCTCCATTCAATATTCTCAATCCCTTTTCAGTACTTACCAATTTCATTCTAGTTTCACCCAGCTTATCTAACGTCAACATCAATTTCTTTTCTAAATCTTAGATGGTGTTCTTCATGGAGAGATTCTCTTCCATCAACTTTTCATTCTTTCTACATATTTTCACCCATTTTTCGTACATTAATTCATAAGCCTGGTAA
The DNA here is from genome assembly GCA_027563595.1 of Erythroxylum suave. NCBI lineage: Eukaryota > Viridiplantae > Streptophyta > Magnoliopsida > Malpighiales > Erythroxylaceae > Erythroxylum > Erythroxylum suave. Next base: position 742 of record JAOSBN010050699.1, on the reverse strand, counting down.
ATGTTCTCCTTTTTATCACTTGGACCACTTTCATCACTGTCATAATCTGAAATCGAGCTTTGAGTTGAATCATTTGCATTTTTCCCGAAAATTTCCGATTTTCTCAGTTTTTCATTTTCAGTTTCTTCCTTCTCAGTTACTGTTAAACAAGTAACTTGACTTTTCTATATAAAGCAACTAACGCAACATCATTAGTGATTTCTTCTTCACTACCATATTCACTCTCGAATTCATTCTTAATCCAAGTTCCAGTAAAGGATTTTCCTTTTCTTTTCTTCAAAGTATTAGCACATTCGACTTGAACGTGCCCGAAACCTTGACACTCATGACATTTGATTCTCTTCACCTTTCTTTCACCTTTTTGAGTTTTAACTTGTAATGTCAATCCTTTGCTTCTTTCTTGCTTACCCCTTAAAAGATTCATTTCGAAATTTATAAGAATTCCGATTACCTTCTCGAATGATAGATCATTAATGTCGTGGGCTTCTTCCATTGCTGCAATTTTCGGAATAAATCTTGGAGGCAGTGATCACAACGTCTTCTTGACAAGTTTCTGATCCTAATATTTCTTTTCGAGTTGATGTGCCTAATTTGCTATATCTTGCAACCTTTCATGAAAGTCCCCAATGGATCCATTTTCAGTTCTTCAAACCTCACAGCTAACGTCTGTAGTCTTGACGCTATCACAGATTTGGACCCTTCATGAATAGTCTGCAAAGTATCCCACGCTTCTTTAGCCGAC
>JAOSBN010050671.1:0-14606 GCA_027563595.1 Erythroxylum suave | reverse complement strand
ATATTTTTTAATTATTTATACAACAATTAATAGTTTATTAAATCAATGAATTTTTTAGTCATTTTATCTCTTTTCAGTGAACGCAACTGCACTTGCCGAACACCTATTTTCACGTTTTAGCAGTTACCAAAACAACAATCTCAAATATATAAATACTTATTAAAAATAAGTACTTATCATTTCAGCAGGTTGATTTCAGCAGGTTATCAATTGCTACCGCTCCTCCAAACCAAGCCTGACTTTCGTTTTTGGATTTTTAGTTACTAAAACTGTAGTTCGATTTCCTTCTACCTCAAGAACTCCCAAAAGTTCGTTAGTAAAAAGCGTTATAGTTAATTATCTTTATTACCTAAATTGAATGAATCTCGAAATCATTATACCTATTAATAGCAAAAAAATCCAAAAGTTGTCATGAAAACCGATTGAGCACATAAGAGATGTGACAATTGTAGATAGACCTAGCCGATCTCATAAAAGTTAAAAAGGAATGAAATAAGACGAGAATATGGTTATTGTTCTACATAGGTGAAATTTAGGGTCTAGCATGCATGCTCAGCGTCATTGATGGTTCAGGAACTCAAATCAAGCCGACGAGTTCGACTTAAACGGTCAGTGGTAGATTCTAAAGCAGAGAAAATCAGCGTCTCTAAAACACGAAACGTTAAGGATTCTAAGATATTCGATGCAAATAATAACCATTAGTCGATGCGAAGTTCAATTCCTTGCCAACGTTATCGACTCTTTTGCTCTTTCATTTATGTATCATGAAGCTATCGTCTATACTTCAAATCACACTTTTAACAGAATTTTAATTTACAATTTTTTTATATTGCACATGAAGAGATAATTATTTAATTTCTAATAACTGATTGTTCATATAATTAGTTTAACTTTTTTGTACAACAAACTATAAAAGGATTCGGACCATTCCAAGATAAATGTTTTTGCAAATTAACAATAGTTAATGAGTTTATCAAATTTTGTGAGGAAAATTCGCAGTTCAATCTTACCTCTTCTTCTAATATGAACTCAATATACAGTTTGCAATTTTTCCCTATTTTCTAATATGGAATTATAATATACAAAATTTTCGATGTGGAAACAAAATAAGAGCCTACCAAGAGTCGTCCATATTGAAAAAACGTAGGGGTGTATTAGTTCCGCAAACTTTTTGATTTACTACAATCATTTCTAGCACAATAAGAAAACAAAAAAAATTAAATGTATCAAATAATTAACACCGATATTTTCTAATGTAGTTCGGCAAATCCTATCTACGTTTGCGAGATCCTCACCCAACTTAATACTTTCACTAACAACAATAGTTTTATACAAGGCTTTACTGAATCGATACCATTCAACCTTTGATACTATCTCTCGTTTTCACAACTTATGAAAGAATTTCACACCCAATAACACGACCGACTCTTGTTAACCTTAATAGAGAATTTTTCTCAACAATCTTTTAACGAAAGAACACTAAATAAATGACTCAAGTGGTTAAACAAAAATTCAACATAAATAAGAATACTTGAGAAAGAACAGGAAAAACAACTCCCTATAGATTCAGCACCACCGAAACAGATCTAAAAGTTGTCTCCACAAACTATGGGATGATCCACGCAAATATTGGTATTAATTCACAACAGCAACATAAAGACACCAAGTATGACAGCCAAAGCAAACGAACCACTCCAAGATGTTGCAGCCACAAAGAAATCAGTCAACAAGTATCATTCACCAACGACAAACCTAGAAAAGACAAAGACCAAACCAAAACAAGGCAAGGAAGAAATCACGCAACAACCATCACAAAATCTACAGTTGACTGACACTTTCCTTCAACCTTAGACAACACCTTCCAAAACGATGACTTGCACACACCACAGCACACTTTTAGCTATCTCCCAATTTTCTACACATCCAGCAATGCGATCTGCCCATTCATCATAGATCAATCCACATCAAGATGCAGACCAAGTCACACGCAAGCCTCCCTCAATTCAGCCCACAACAAAAAGAATCAGATCTCAAGTTCACCTTTCACACATGCACTTGTCATAACCACCTAAACGAAAGCATTACCAAGTAACTCACGTGTGTATATAGCAAAAGCAAGATCATGCACACCGTATCAAGTGAACGCCCAACCAAACTCTTCACCAAATCACTAACGTTTCAAGTTGAGAAGCTGGGTCATGCACATAGGAATCTCATTGACAAGAAAATCACGCACTCAACCCCACTCCTTTAGCTATCTCACAATATACTCCAAACAACATCAACGTAATGCACCTATCCACGCTCTCTCAACCAATCAAGATACCAAAAAAATTACTCACATAAACCTACCTTGCTACAGCAAAACGAAACATGATGTCTATCCATAATTTGACATAATCCATTTGAACTTCAATTGAAGATAGACTTCTAATTTCACTACAATTCTTATACCAAAGTTCAACTCAAATAGGGAGTTTTGATTGGTTGCTCCTCATCTTAATTTGGATTTTTATTCTTTATATTGAAGATCCAATAAACAAAAAATTCAAAATTAAATAATGAGATATATAATAAATATCTTAACAATCTCCCCATTTTTGACATTTTTGTCACAAATAAGAAACTTCCCTTAATCTAATAATCATATATCCACATGAGAAAAGACCTTAATCCCCCATGTTGTTCCAAAGAACATCCATCAAGTTCTTCAATTTCAAGAAACAATAATGAATAATTATCCAATTATCCAAATTTCTCCCCCTTGAGACAAAAAGATGCCAAAAAACACGACTAATAGTCACGAAGATGCCTTAAAATCTCCATCTGAATTGAACAATCACCAAAAAACAATATGATGTCTCCACCTTAGGACAAAACAATACCAAAACAAAGAATACCTTCAATGCGACCAATCTCAGCAAATAAAGAAGCATAAAAATTAGTAGTAGGTGTAGCAAAATAATCATAAGCATGCAATAGGTAAAAGCCAAGATGACAATTTACTATCAGTTAATACATATGCCAACGTATCATTGCTCACTTCAATTTCACCTTCACAAAACTGGTCAAATTTATAAACCTCATCATCCAGCATGGCCTTATGTACACATCAATAAATTGAACCTTAGAAAACCCATAAATAAAAACTTAGAAAGCTTAAACGATAACTCCTTTGAACCTTTTTTCTTTGTTTTTTTAAACAAATAACATCAAACTATAATTCAAAAATGTAAAGCACACAGTCCCAGCCGTTGTTTTTGGTGCACTTTTGAAGTCTCAGGCATGTCCTTTATTTATAGCTAAATATGTGAGCTTCCGTCCAAGCTCAATTCTCAAATTTTCAAACTCTTCATGATCTTTGCGCAGGAAAAGATCTATGCCAAAGCATGCTTGAAGACTTTTGGAGATTTTGGCCTAACATTGCCAAAATACAAAACTTGCCTTGGTCAACGACATTTGACTTGTGAGGGGCAAGGCATGCATTTGTCAACAAATCTCCACCTTGACTTAGTCCCGAACAATTAGTGATCTGCTCCACCTTCTCCGGCAATGCCCCAATGGGCTGTTTCACCAACATTGAACACCAATCAAGTCCAAGCATTGCTTGAACTTGTAAACTGGAAGAGCCTTCGTAAACATGTCAGCAGGATTATCCTTAGTGTTGATCTTCTGAATAAGGACCTTCTTCTCTGTAATAGTATCCCGAATAAAATGATCCTTTACATCAATATGCTTTGTCCTCTCATGATACATATGGTCTTTTATCAAATGAATTGCACTCTGACTGTCACAATAAACAGTAGTAACCCCTTGATGTAGACATAACTCGCCGAATAAACCTCTCAACCATAATGCTTCCTTGATAGCCTCATTGACTGCCATATGTTCAGCTTCAGTAGTAGATAAAGCTACCACATGTTGTAGAGTAGCTTTCCGGCTAACGGCGCAACCTCCAATGCAAAATACATAACCTATAAGAGACTTGCGCCTGTCGAGATCACCGGTACAATCTGAATCTACAAATCCAACCAAAGTGTTACTGGTTCTACCAAACTCCAAACAAAAGTTTGAAGTACCCTTCAAGTATCTGAGAATCCATTTCACCGCCTGCCAATGTTCTTTGCCAGGATTGGCCATATATCTGCTAACGACACTAACAACTTGTGAAATATCAAGACGAGTACATATCATTGCATACATAATACTGCCGATGGCACTAGAATACGAAACCCGTGTCATATAAGCTTCCTCTTCATGTGACTGTGGTGATTGAGCAGTAGATAGTCTAAAATGACTAGCAAAAGGAGTACTAACTGCTTTGGCATCTCGCATGACAAATCTCTCCAAAACTTTATTGAGATAATTCTCCTGGGTCAAGAATAATTTTCCAGCTCCTCGATCACGTCTTATCTCCATACCAAGAAATTTCTTTGTTGCTTCCAAATCTTTCATCTCAAATTCATCATGCAATAAGGCCTTCAAATGGTGAATATCTGTGACATTCTTGGCAGTAATGAGCATATCATCCACATATAATAACAAATAGATGAATGAGCCATCATCTAACTTCTGGAAGTAAACACAACTATCATATATGCTCCTGAAGAAATCATGACCCAACATAAATGAATCAAATCTCTTGTACCACTGTCTTGGAGACTGCTTGAATCTGGACAAGCATTTCTTCAACAAACACACCTGATCTTCTTTTCCTGCAACTTTAAAACCTTCAGGTTATTTCATATAAATATGCTCATCTAATTCGCCATACAGGAATATTGTCTTGACGTCAAGTTGTTCTAATTCTAAATCAAACATGGCAACCAATGCAAGTAATACACGAATAGAGCTATGTTTTACCACTGGTGAGAAAACATCATTAAAATCAACACCTTGTACCTGACTGTAGCCCTTTGCAACTAAGCGTGCCTTATACCTTGCATTTTCAACACTTGAAGTACTTTCTTTTCTTTTAAAGACCCATTTGCAACCAACAATTTTTTTACCCTTTGGCGGCTTAACCAGAACCCAAGTATCATCCTTATGTACAGATTCCATTTCTTCATTCATGGCCACCACCCATTTATCAACATCAGCACTTGAAACTGCCTCCGTATATATGGAAGGTTCACCGTCTCCATCTGTTTCCTGTGCCACTAATAATGCATATGCAACTAAATTTGCATACCTCTGTGGTGGTTGAATCTCTCGTCTTGGTCTGTCTCTGGCTACGAAATGTTCTTCTTCTACTGGTTCATCTTGAATATGATCAAGATCTGGTTCATCAACTTGATCTGTCTGATGTGTCAAGGACATCTGTGAAGGACCTGAACTGCCAATCTCTAACTCCACCTGCTTCTGTGCACTATCCTTCTTTTCTAAATTACAAGGATTACTCTAGGTTGTGGGGTAGGTCCTGGTAGGGAAGTTATAGACACCTTTCCATACTTTGTATCTGGCTTACTTCACTTAATTTCCTCTGCAGTATTGGGTTTTGGCGGTGTTTATCATGCACTTCTGGGATCCGAAACTCTTGAAGAATCTTTTCCTTTTTTTGGTTATGTATGGAAAGATAGAAAGAAAATGACAACAATTTTCGGCATTCATTTCATCTTGCTAGGTATAGGCGCTTTTCTTCTAGTATTCAAGGCTCTTGATTTTTGGGGTGTATATGATACCTGGGCTTCGGGGCAAGACTCTTTTCTAGGATACAACATAGAGGACTCATCAAATGTAACATCCCTACCAATTACAAATTTAGGTGACTTGGGCTAAGGACACCACAAACTATATCCTTTCACCCCTGAAGCATAACCAAGGAAAATACATTTCTTGGCCCTAGGCTCTAACTTTCCCTCACTTACATGCATATATGCTGGACACCCAAATATTTTTAAAGTAGAGTAATCAACAGGAGTACCTAAGCAAACTTCCTTTGGAGTCTTGAAATTGAGAGGAGCACAAGGAGAGCGATTGATGATGTAGCAAGCTGTAGCAATGGCTTCTGCCCAAAAATCAAGTGTCAACCCTGCATTAGAGATCATCCACCGAGCCCTTTCTAAAAGAGTTCGATTTATGCGCTCAGTGACTCCATTTTGTTGCGGAGTCATTCTGATAGTGTGATGCCAAGCAATGCCTTCATTTTTGCAAAATTCATTGAATTCACCTCCATAAAATTCCAAACCATTATCTGTCCGCAGCCATTTGACTTGTTTTCCTATCTGCTTTTCAATCAAAACTTTCCATTGCTTAAAGGTTAAGAAAACATCATTCTTATGCTTCAAGAAATACATCCAAACCTTCTTTGAATAATTATCAATAAAAGTCAACATATAATGGGCACCACCTTTAGATGGAACACGAGAGGGCCTCCAAAGATCATAATGAATATAATCCAAAATACCTTTAGTTTTGTGGATAGCTGGAGAACTGAAACTGACTCGTTTCTACTTTCGAAAGATACAATGCTTACAAAAGTCCATCTTACCAGTACTTTGACCACAAAGTAGGCCTCTCTTGCTTAACAACATTAAGTCTTTCTCACCCATATGTCTCAAACGCATGTGCCATAATTTGGTAATGTCACCATCAGTGGAGACTGCCGCAGCACCTATTACTATAGATCCTTACAAAACATACAAACTACCAGACCTGCAAGCTTTCATCAATACAAGAGCACCTTTAGAAATTTTCAAAACTCCAACTTCAGCTGAGAATTTGCACCCTTAAGAATCGAGAGTGCCCAATGAGATGAGATTTTTCTTCAAATCAGGAACGTGTCTAACGTCAATGAGTGTTCTAATGATACCATCATACATCTTGATTCAGATTGTACCTTTACTAATAACTTTACAGGTAGCATTATTAACCATCAAAACTATTCCACCATCCAATGACTCATAAGTGGAAAAACACTCTCTGTCAGGACTCACGTGGTAAGAACAACCGGAATCACTCTTTATTAGACCTGACTTTATCTTCTGTGGCTACAAAGATAATTCCATCATTCTCATCTGCCGCTACACTAGCTTCAGTGGTGTTGCTGTTGTTTTGCTCAATTTTATTTTTCTCCTTATATTTCAATTTATAGCAATCAGCTTTTATATGCCCCTTTTTCTTGCAATAATTACAAACTTTATTTCTATGGCTGGATTTTGACCTGCCTTTGGATCTACTTCTTTCAAAATCTCTATTTTCAGATCTACTGGGTAGAAATAGTCCCTCTGCTTGACTTCCACTAGTCTCCCCAGTGATGTCCCTATCAATATGCTCTTTTAACTTTAATGTAGCCTTAATACTATTATATGAGACTGACGCTTTCCCATAAATTATAATATCACGAAAATATTTAAAGGACTGGGGAAGGGAACATAACAACAATATGACTTGATCCTCATCCTCAATTTTTACATCTACATTCTTCAAATCCAAATAAGAGAATCAAATTTATCCAGATGCAAAAGAATAGATGTACCTTCTGTCATCCTTAACATGTACAACTTCTGTTCCAAATAAAGTCGATTTTCCACCGTCTTTTTCATGTACATGGCCTTCAACTTGTCCCATATATCTTTAGCTATGCTTTCACCAACAACCTCCTACAAAACCTCATCGGAGAGATTCAATATGATGGCTGATCTAGCCTTTTTATCTAGATCTGTGAATTGATCTAACGCTACATTTGCTGGCTTTTTCTCTGCTCCATCAAGTGCAATCTCACACCCATCTTGTATTAAAATTGCCTGCATCTTGAGCTGCCACATACCGAAGTTAATACTTTGGTCAAACTTTTCAATAGAGGTCTTCGCTATCGTCATAATGGCTAAAAATTGATATTTCGACTATATTTTTGACAAGTGGGCCCCACAAGCGAAACCGAGATAGCGGGCCCCAAAAAAGCACTTAATACGGGCCCCACAGGCAAAGTTGGGACGTGGGCCCTACAAGTGAAACCGAACAACTGGTCCCATAAAAATACGAACGCGAGCTCTACAAACAAAGTCGAGATGTGAGTCCCACAAGCAAAACTGAACCCCGTTTACAAAATTGAGGCAGTGGCCCCATAAGATAAGACCAAGATAGTGGGTCCCACAAGATAAAACCAAGGCTGTGGGCCCCGCTTGGACTCACAATAAAATCTGAATTACTTTTTGATGTGGAGGATCCACTTGGTGGCAACCACACAGCATACGGTAAGTTAGACCAACAAGAGAAGCTCTGATACCAGTTTGTTAAAGAAAATGCCCGTAGATCAGATACCGGTTGAATTTAATAGCTCGAAAAATAGTAACGAAAATAAATATAGGCAAAATAAAATGGGACAGAGCACAAAGATTTACGTGGTTCAGTCAATGTGATGTGCACTTTTGAAATCTCAGGCATGTCCTCTATATATAGCCAAATATGTGAGCTTCTGTCCAAGCTCAATTCTCAAATTTTCAAACTCTTCGTGATCTTTGCGCAGGAAAAGAACTATGCCAAAGCATGCTTGAAGACTTTTGGAGATTTTAGCATAACATTGCCAAAATACAAAGCTTGCCTTGGCCAACAACATTTGACTTGTGAGGGGCCAAGGCATGCATTTGTCAACACTTTTTTTTATGAATGCTTTTAGACCACAATTAAAATCTGTGTTTGTACATTCATAATGTTTGCAACTGTTGATTATGGCTGGTGAGCCTGATATTTTGATCTATATGACTTGTATCAATTTATGGATGCAAAAAACGAAAACTATGTTCGGGAGAGAAGATTTCCATTACATAGAACAATATAGTTGTACAAATGGTAATAGAATTTTAATATCAAAAATAATTTCTCTAATAATTAAAAGTAAATTGTTTATTTTTTAGATTTTTATGCCCTATCAATATTATTGTTAATATGCTTCTTTCTCTTTAAGAGATTTTTTCATTTTTAAAATTTTATGAAAGGACATGCATATTTTGAATGGATCAAGAATCATATCAAACAAAATCAAAACTAGCTCCTGGGATACAAAAATCAAGCACATAATGAGAAAGAAAAAAAAGAACTGAATTAAAAAACCAAAAGCAAATCGATGATTATATAAAAACCTACAAATAAAATCAACCGAAGAGAACAAAAATGAAAACACAACATTAAACAAACAAAACCCAGATTAATGCTCAATGCTTATACATTACGGCCAAATAATTATGCAAAAGAATGAAAAAAATACCTCAATGTGTGACTCCTGAAATTATTTAGCGGGAGAGAAAACTAGAGAGCTTCGATCAATGCTCTGACCCAAAAAAAAAACAGTTTTAGAGATCCAAAAAGCTATTAATCAAAAGAAAAGGAAAATTTAAAAAGGAAAACTAAAGGAGACTTGTCGGCAGACAATGTGGTGGTCGTCGGTGGTGGCTCACCACATCGATTTGTGAGAGATGTTGGTGGTAGATCGCAGCTATGGAGTCACCGATTATGAGAGCTTTGCAAGGTAGGGATTTTCTGGATGATTATACACGTGAAGAAGCAATGAGTAATTTGTGGGTATTTTGGGAATTATGTGTAAATAATAAGAGAAAAAGTGACTAAAAAGTAAGCTCATTAATTGATCTGAAAAAGTCATTTGAGAGGTTCTTTTGAAAAGTCTCAAATTTGGGCTTCTTAAAAAGTTTTATTGTGACCGACAAAGAAGCTATATCTATTAAAGAAAATTTTTTATTTTACAGCCAAACACCCATTTTTCTTTAAAAAGGTCTTTTGCAGTGTAGAAAAAAACTTATTGACCTCCCAAAAGCTCACCCAAACAAGTGCTAAATGGTGTGCGATTCAACGTCAAACGCATTTTCTAAGTCATAATGTAGGGCAAGCAACCAAGCAACCACATTAAATAATCTCTCAAGGAACCAAAAAAGGAATACGTATGTTGGGTAGCATTTCACGAGTTACATATGGATCCATTTTTTATTCTGATATTAAAATTACTTTATTTAATATCAGTATATGACTATCATTAATATGGAGCTTGATAATTAGTTATTTATGTGTAGGCATGTCAATGGGTTGGGTCGGGCATGGCGGGCTAAGCATTGGCTGGCCCACGGCCCGACCCCCCAAAGGGTTGACCGGCCCATGACCCAGCCCGTCCATTAATTTTCTTTTAGAAAAAATTAAAACGACGTTGTTTCGAGAAAAGTGAGCAGTCCGGCTCATGACCCGGTCAACTCGAGCCAAAAACGGGCTAGACCATAATTGTCATCCCTATTTATGTGCAATCTACAATAATAACATTGTAATTGTATTACATTTGAGATTGAAGTCATGCCAATTTTATAAACTTCCAAGATTTGTTTTTCTTATTTCTTACGATAGATTTTCAAATATTTGGAAACAATCTCTTTACTAGTTAACTTCTACGGATTTCATATCTTAGTAAAATTTTAGGTCTCAATAAGATTTCTATTAGACATTATTGTAGATTTTCAAATATATTATCTCTTTTTTCAAATACATTCTTGAAGTAATTCTATTTTTATGGAGGAGGAAGTAATTCCAAATCCTTATTATTTAGACTATACTTTTGTTCGAAGTCCTCAACTTTATTTTGACGTTGTTTATTGTAAAACATTTCTTCAAATGGATTTTTATACTATATATATTATTATAGGTAAAGACGTTATTAATTTTGATTCAATTTTAGATTATATGCACACGCTCCAGAAAACAAAATAATTATATACTATTTATCTTATGTAACAGTTAAGATTATTTAACTAGTATGTTTACAAACAATAAATGGGGGCTAGTACTATTGGCGGGTGAAGGAGTGGGCGAAGCAGTTATATATAAGAAAGAGAGACAATGACGTGGAACAGGAAATGTCTACAATTAAGCTTGAAATCATCTCAAGAAAAACAATCAAACCATCATCTTCCACTATGGAGCTTGCGTGCTCCTCCGTCGATTATGGAGATTGGGGAAGCCTCTCTCTCCAAAGATGAATTCCTAGTTCTCAGTACAGAAGCCCTTCGAGGCTCCCCGGAGAGGCACACTAACGAGTCCCAAACAGAGATGGGGGAAAATACGATGGATGAGTCATGGCGTAAATTGAACCCTAAACAACACAACAAAGGGGCTCTACATCATTATCACAATGTTTTGAAAGATGGGGTCTTAATTCCTTCAGTTGAACTTCTAAAGGCTAGAGCGAGAGCATGGTTGTGATCGCTAGTCGGTTTCTTCTAGTCTAAAAGACTAGCCTTCCTGGCAGTTAACACCTGAGCTAAAGCCAAGTGGGGGAAGAAGAGGCTACAAAAGGCCAAGTTGAGAGAAGATGGCTCAATTTTATTCAAATTTGCTTACGATTCCTGCTTGTCGAAGATAGTTGAACAAGGTCCTTGACACTTCTGTGACCAGCCACTATTTTTGGAGAAGTGGGGGCCGAGAATGGACTTGGACCAAAGCCTGTTCGAGGTCATCCCTATATGGGTTCATTTCCATAACCTTCCGTTGGAGTTCTGGACGATTATGGGTCTCAGTTATGTGGCTAGCTCCCTAGGTAAGCCGATTTGTATGGATTCACAAATTGCCTTAATGGAGAGGATAGGTTATAGGAAGTTATGTATAGAAATTCCTAAATGTGCAGTTCTACCTTATAGCCTCCCGATTCTTAGGCTAGGTGAGAATGGGGAGATGGAAAAAGTGGTGATTCCTATAAGCTATCCCTAGAACTCGAACAACACTGTAAGGAAATGGGTTCCTACAGGTAAGGTTCTTCACTCGAGATAGCATGAGGACCTTAACAAGGAAGTTAGATATGAAAAAAAGACGATGGGAGTCATTGATGTTTCTCATTATGGTCCCTCAGAGAAGGAGGGTAGTCTGCTAATTAATTCTAAGGAAAAGCATGTTATAGTTGACAAAAGAGAGGAGTCAGGCTATGTGGAGATTGTTGTTGGTTCTTCGCTGTTGATCGAGGATGGGCAGATAGTAAGTAATAATTTACTGGACTCATTGCAAAAATATGGGATAGTTTATTTTGTTGATAGCAAGAACTTTATGTCTTGTGAGGATCTAATTATGCAATTGGAGGTTGGGAATTTTAAAATGGTTGATTGTTCTGAGATGTCTCCTATCAAGTCCCTTGTTGGTTCTGGATTGGGAATATGTAATGTTATGCAGGAACCTTCAAACCATGAGGTGTTTGACAAACATAGTGATTTCTCTAGGTTGTGAGGAATCATGTGCACAGTTGCATGTTGGACATCTTAAGTTGTTACAGATAGCCTTCTTGCAGAGGAGGAAACTACTAGTGTTGTCACGGGTGTGTACATTGGTACTGGAGATGTAATTACTGGTGATGAAGAAAACAGTAATCAAGTAGTTGGTGTGAGGACTGAATAAGTTGTCACACACATTTTCCAGGGAAAGACTAATAGATAATTAAGCTCCCTTAATTTAGCACCTGCTGTCATTGTTCAGATTTTGTAATTATAGTTGAGATTGTATAGCTGTAACCTATCTGATTCTTCTCCTAAACTCTAGGACCTAATTGCTGTAAATACTCCTAGACTTTAGGAATTAGTTTCCATTTTGAATTCAACTTTGTATCTATAAATTAGCTGCTGTAATATAATTGACGTGACAAAATAATACAATCCTTTTATGGTATCAGAGCTCTATAGCTTAACAGCATTTTTTTCCCACTCCTTTCTCATCATGAGTTCCTCTACCATTGAAACCAAAACTTCTCCCCTTTCCTCCTCTGAGAAACTTGCAGTTCTTAATGCTGGCTCACAGCTGTACATCAAACTTGACGAAGACAACTATCCTGCTTGGCGTATTCAGTTCTTGGCTTTGCTAACAGGTTATGACCTTATGGGTTATGTTGATGGAACCACACCTTGCCCATCGAAATTCTTGGAGCCCAATGCCACTGCTATTAATCCAGCTTTCACAAACTGGACTAGACAGGATCAACTCATTCTTCATGGCATTGTTTCCTCCATTGCAGCAACGGTAGTCACCCACCTTGGCACCGTCAAAACTGCCAAACAAGCCTGGGACATACTCAAAACCATGTATGCTAGTAGATCCAAAGTTCGCATCATGGCTTTGAAGCAATGCATCTCAACATTTACAAAAGGAACCCAATCTATGGCTTTGTATCTGCAAGGTATTAAAGTTATTTCAGATGAACTCTCTATTATTGATCATCCTCTGGATGACACTGATCTGGTTATTCACACTTTAAATGGCTTGAGTGTTGAATATCGAGAGATCTCAGCAGTTCTCCGTAGCAGGGAAACCCCTATTAATTTTGCAGAACTCCATGAGAAGCTCATGGACTTTGAAACAATTCTCCAACGTCAGGATCCTACATCTCCAGACTCAATTGTTGCGACAGCACATGCTGTAACTCGTCACAAAGGACACCAAACTTCAAAACAATATTCCAATCGCAGTTTTTCTCCAGCCGCTAATCATTCTACATCCAAATCTGATTACAAAGTGGTTTGTCAATACTGTGACAAGCCTGGACATATTGCTAGAAATTGCTACAAAATAAAAGGCTATCCTAAGCGCAATGGGAATAGACCCTATGCCAATGTAGCTACTCATCAGCCTTCAAAGCAAACTCCTAGCTGGATCATGGACACAGGTGCATCTCACCATGTCACTCAGGATCTCCAGCAATTGACCATGGCTAATCCTTATCCAGGGTCAGATCAGGTCATGATTGGCGATGGAACAGGTTTGAATATCACACATATTGGTCATTCTTCACTTCACACACCCGTTAAACCCCTCTGTCTTAATCAAGTTTTAAGAGTTCCCAATATTCAGTCCAATCTCTTATCAGTTTCCAAATTATGTCAATCTAACAATTGTTTTGTTGAATTTTTCCCGACTTGAACTCGGGTCAAGCTCTGCTGCAAGGACCACTTAAACAAGACCTCTATCACCTGCCACCCACATTCACCACCACTGTCCATCCTCAAGCTCTCACCACCAGTATCCAATCCTTTTCCACTTGGCATCATAAGTTAGGTCATCCTTCTTCCAAAATAATTAAACATCTGGCAGATAGTCATCATATTCCAATCAGGATACAATCATCTTATGCATGCAGCTCCTATCATTGTGCTAAAGTCACAAGCTTCCTTTCTCCGATCATCACCTTACCAGCAGCACACCATTGGAGCTCATTTATGCTGATGTTTGGGGACCAGCTCCTGTTAGGTCTCTCGATGGTTATTTATATTATTTGCTCCTGGTTGATCACTTTTCCAAATATGTATGGCTATATCCAATAAAGAATAAGTCAGATGTACATTCTATTTTTATGCAATTCAAGTCCATTGTTGAAAAGTACTTTAATCTCCCAATCATCTCTCTTTTCTCTGATAATGGTGGAGAATTTGTAAAGTTAAAACCTTTTCTGGCTAAGCATGGCATCTCACATTTGACTACACCTCCCCACACCCCTGAAGTTAATGGATCCACAGAGAGAAGGCATAGACATATTGTGGAAACAGGTCGTGCACTTCTACATCAAGCAAACTTACCTCCCAACCTTTGGACCTTTGCTTTCACCACAGCAGTTTACCTCATAAATAGGATGCCTACACCTA
>JAOSBN010050532.1:0-14619 GCA_027563595.1 Erythroxylum suave | reverse complement strand
TATAAGTACAAGCATGCCTTAAATTATCTTTAAAATATTGTTGCGAATCTCTATAGTTGTACTAAAGATAACAAATTGTTTTTAAAACCTTCCATATATCGTGCTTCTTGAAGAATATGAATTATAACATCATACATCTTTAAGTTTATAGTTACAATTTTAACAACTGTTAGAGGATAATCATCATAATTATACATAAATCTCCTAAGTTAGGTTCATAATAATAGAACCATTCTCTTATGGAGGATATATGAAAACTAGCTCCTAATTTGAAGAGTCATAAATTAAGTAGTGACTTCTTACTTTCAATTATTATTGTTGCTTCAAAACAATAATAATTGTCATTAATTATCTAAAGTGATTACAATGAAAAATTATCCTCTTTAAACTTCTCAATCTTAAATTTGGCTACCATTACCTGTATCCCAAATATGTAGAACATCCAAAAGCATATTCTATGATTAGTCTAATTACTTATATTCCTCCCTATTCATTGGTCCACTAAGATGTGCCATGCGCCTCTTAGTGGATCCAAAGATAACATCTAATTGTAGAAAAGTCGAATGAAAGCTAAAAGGAGCAAACCATCAGATGAATAATCGTTCTTGATTTCTTACAAGATACCTATGCTTTCGAAGTTCCAGGAATATAGCCTTAAAACTCCGAAGTTAAGAAAGAGTTACAAAATATACCAGATCATTTGTCACAGGTTAAAATACAATGATACACCATATGAATTGTTTAGTTTGTGAAGTTGGAGGTTATTATATTGAACAGTATTTGGTGTTAAGATTTTATACATTTAATTGCTAAAGTTTAGGGATATTTTATCATGCTTTATGACATATACTATTTCCAAGTGTGAGGAGGAGATAGTCGGAGGAGGCATTAGAAAACTATGGATAAGAGTTGGATGAATAGTATTAAGGTTTCCCGTGAATACATTGATGGAGTGAGAATGTTTATAAATTTAGTGGTTGAAAAAGAGGGAAAAGATTATGAAATTTCATGCCCTTGTGTACGTTGCATGAATTGTTATATGAGGTCTCAGATGAATGTTTTTGACCATTTAATGTAATTTGGCATGAACCAATCATACAACTGTTGGGTTTTAAATGGTGAATTGCCAAAATATTGATTTATCTCTAGGGAAGAAAGGGATGACGCTGCAAATTTACGCATTGATGGGACAAGCAATCATATTAATAAAGGTGATGGTGGTGAGGAGGATGATGGGATGCAAGATTTGCTTTATGATGTGACTTCTTTCTTAAATGATTGTCCAATTGATTAGGATGGATGGAGTCCTCCAATAGGCATTGGAGATTTTATTATAGGTGCCTTTCATGAATTGTTGAGTAAAGCAACTGAAGAGTTGTACCCCGGATGTACAAACTTTTCAAAGTTATCATTTTTAATAAAGTTGCTTCACCTGAAAGTATACAATGAGTGGATCAATAAGTCGTTTAACATGTTACTTGCTCTACTAAGGGATGTATTACCTAATTGTAAATCTTTTCCAAAGTCTTAGTATGAAGCAAATCAATTTCTAAGGAGCCTAGGTTTGGGTTATGTGTCGATACATATATGTAAGTATGATGTTCCCTGTTTTGGAAAGAGTATAGGGACTTGGAAAGTTATCCCCAGTATGGAACATCAAGATGGAGAATTAATGATGGCAAGGGTAAGAAGATACCTTATAAAGTTTTGCGGTACTTTCCCTTAATCCCTCGATTACAATGATTATTCACGTCAAGTAAGACCTCTGAACAAATGACCTGCCATAATGAGAGGCTTAAAGGTAACAGTAATACAATGGTTCATCCTTCTGATAGAGAAGCTTGGAAGAGTTTTGATGAGCTTTATCCTGAGTTAGCCAGAGACCCATGTAATGTTAGACTAGCCTTAGCAATAGATGGATTCAATCCACATGGCAATTTGTCACTTTCATATAGTGTATGGCCTATTGCTCTCTTACCATACAATTTACCCCCTTGGATGTGTATGGATGATTCATTTTTGATTTTATCACTGGTTATTCCAGGTTTGAAAGCAGTGGGTAGAGACATTGACGTGTATATGAGACCACTAGTAGATGAGTTAAATGAGTTATAGGAAGATGGTTTTGATGTTTTTGATGCTTTAAAAGGAGAAAATTTTCGAATGCATGCAGCGTTAATGTGGACTATCAACGACTTTCCAGCCTATGGTACTATTTCTAGGTGGAGCACTAAAGGCTATAAGGCATGCCCTATTTGTAACAAGCACACCCTTTCTTGTAAGTTAAGATGTAAGATTGATTATTTAGGCCATCGACGTTTTCTTCTTTACGATCATCCATGGAGAAAAAGCAAGAAGTTTGATGGCAAGAGTGATCATCGGCCTACACCTAACTTACTAGATGAAGATGATGTGTTGGAACAATTATATCATGTGCAGAATATATGTTATGGAAAGTACCCTAGTAATAAGAGGAGAACAAGATTGGAAGGAGAGTTGAATTGGAATTAAAAAAAGCATTCTTTTTTATCTACCATATTGGCATAAGTTAAGATTGAGGCATAACCTTGATGTCAAGCATATAGAAAAGAATATTTGTGACAATATCCTTGGTACTTTGATGAATGTTAAAGGTAAAACCAAAGATACAATCAAGGCTTGGCTTGATTTAGAAGATATGAACATTAGAAAGGAATTACACTTGAAAAGAGCAGCTGAAGGAACTATTGTGGCAAAACCTCCAGCATGCTATACAATGTCTTCCGATGAGAAGAAGAAGTTTTGCGAGTTTGTAAAGCAGGTGAAGTTTCCAAATGGTTACGCATCTAATATATCTAGGTGTGTTAATGTTGATCAAAGGAAGATTACTAGACTTAAGTCTCATGATTGTCATATACTGTTACAAAGCATTCTTTCATTAGGCATGCATGCCATCTTGAATAAAGATGTGATAGGTATTTTAATAGAGTTGGGGGAATTCTTTCATCGAATTTGTAAACGAAGTTTGAATAAGGATGTCGTACAGATAATGTGTGATGAGATAACTTTAATCTTATGCAAACTTGAAATGATATACCCACCAGCATTCTTTGATGTCATTGTACATTTGGCTATTCATTTGCTA
The DNA here is from genome assembly GCA_027563595.1 of Erythroxylum suave. Classification (NCBI taxonomy): domain Eukaryota; kingdom Viridiplantae; phylum Streptophyta; class Magnoliopsida; order Malpighiales; family Erythroxylaceae; genus Erythroxylum; species Erythroxylum suave. Next base: position 11,495 of record JAOSBN010050532.1, on the reverse strand, counting down.
AATGAAGCCTTACTCGGTGGACCGGTTACGTATAGATGGATTTATCCAATTGAGAGTTATTATTTAAATTTATCCTATCACTCAACAAAGTTAACTAAATAGTGTCCTATCTAATTATGGTTAATCGTTTGTTAAAATTCTTAGGTACACTAAAGAGATTTGTTAGAAATAAAGCACGTCCAGAAGGGTCAATTGCTGAAACGTATGTTGTTAAAGAGTGCATGACATTCTATTCAATGTATCTAAAAGGAATTGAAACAACTTCAACATGCCAGAGTGAATCAATGATATGGTTGATGGTAGTGACATATCAGTGTTCTTCCAACAATGTAAGCCGATTGGTGCTGCCAAAACAATTGCCCTTCCTACAAAAGAGCTAGAGATTGCTCATTGGTATGTGCTTATGAATTGTCATGAGATTGGACCCTTTATTGGGTAAGTTTTTCTAACCTATTGTCAAATTAAGATATGCACTAAGTACAGATATTTTATATAATCTTGATTGAATTTTTTTTATCCTAAGATATGCACTAAGTACAGATATTTCATATAATCTTGATTGAATTTTTTTTATCCATAGTGAGCACATGGATGAGATGAGGCAACAAAGTCCATTATATATTGACAGGAGACATAGTGAGCAATTTTCTTCATAGTTAAAGCATCAGGTGAGAAGAATGTTTGTACGTGGTGTACACTAATAACTATATATTATTAACTAATTTGTTATAGATGATGATATTAACTAGCTCCCATGATGGAAGTATCTTTGATTCTTTGTATGCATTAGCATGTGGATCTCATAGTTTGGTGTAGAAGTACACTGTATGCAATACAAATGCCATGCGATTTCGTACTGAAGCCCGTGATATGCGTAAGGTTACGCAAAATAGTGATGTTGTAGTGTTAGGAAATTAAGGGGAAGATAATATTACATTTTATGGGGTTCTAACAGATATTATCGGGCTTGAATATGTTAGGGGTAAAAATGTTGTACTTTTCAAGTGCAAATGATATGATATTGCAAATTTGAATATAAGAGTCAATGGCATTGTAAAAAGCATCAATTTAATTAAGTTTTGGTACAAGGATGACCCATTTATTTTGGCACATCAAGCGAAACAAGTCTTTTATGTGGAAGATTTGTTATTCGGTCCAAATTGGTGGATTGTGCAAGAATGTGAAGTTAGACGTGCGTATGATAGCCCTTCGCTTAATAATGAAGAAGGTTTAAACGACATTGAGGAGTCTGATGAAGCTCCAGTGGAAGTCGAGGAATGTTCCTTAGAGTTTTTAGATCGAAATGATATTCTATATGATGTAGTAAATAATGTTTTATTGAATTCCAAGCAACGTTTGAATGATGATTTGGAGGACTTAGACACAACAGTAGTGAGAATGAATGTGATATTGTATTGGAAGAGTCCACTGATGACGATGATGAATAAATTCTTATTATGCAATTGAACCTTTGTTGTTGAGCTCTTAATTGTTGTATGCAGATTTTATTATAGATTTATATTCAACACCAAAATAACACTTCCATTTCACCATTTCTTTATATACAACATCCATGCTTCTCTTTGACTCGAATGCTTCTATTTCGTACGTGATACTTCTTCTTGTAATGACTTAAGGCCATTCTCAGAAACCTCAAAAGTAGCTACTTCTGCTTTGTGTTGGCGAGAATCATTGTGAAATAGTAACTTCTTGCTGTCATAGATGTCAATAAGCTTTTCAAAACATAAGTCTTCACCTATAGACCCCTCTATTTGGGCAAGTTTAGATGAAAGGTGTATGAATTCCTTTACATCTTCAGCAAAACGCTCATAGTCTAGTGTTAGAAGTCTAAAGGTTTCAAAAGTCGCTTTTGCAATATTTTGCATCTTCTCATGATTAACCATATTCATGGATTCAAGAATGCAAAGCAGCCCCTCACCATATAAGAAGAGAGCATACTTTTAAAACAACAACCTTTCATCTACAACTTGAATATTATTTTTAATGTGGTCAAGTTAAAAATAATAACAAAAATGCTAGGTATAGGCCGATATTATTTTTAATGTGGTAAAGTTAAAAATAATAATAGTAATGCTATTATTTTTATTAAGGCCTAGGCATAAATTTCTCAATGATTTATTATGGTTTCTTATCCAAATGCTTATGGCAATTAGCATTTCATAGATGCAGAGAGTAGCTTGTAAAGCTGACTAGTGTACTTGTGACAAATTGGAAAAACTTTAATTGTCCTAGATTGCCAGATTTTGCAAACACAAGACAATCGTAACTTATGCATGTAGCTTGTTCATATAAACTTTAACTGTCCTAATTCATGGAATTATTTCTGAAATTTTTGTCGAATTCTAAAAATAATTTGATGTTTTTGAAGTTTATACATTAGTAGTGTCATTTTAACAAGTTCAATTGTTGCTTTTCATACAAGATACTGATCAAGCTCACACTTGAGAAGTTGATCTTCTTAAGGCTTAATTGATAGATTTTGGCATAACATCTGCTGATATCTTAGAGGTGAATACTGTTCTCTCTTTCCTTTTACTCTTTACTTTACTTTTTTCAGAGTTGGTAAAAAAATGATATTGACTACTTATGTTATTTTTGTTTTTCTTGCGGGCCTTTAATTGTTTGTGAAAGTAGTGGATCAACCTTTAAAATTAGTATCAATTTAATTTAAGAGTACTCCAACATAATCTGCATAAATTTTAAGAGAAATTTTTAAGAGCATAATAAAAAAAGCATAATATATAAAAATTAAAACCATCATAGATTTTGATTTGTTGAAACATATTTAGCTAACCTTGTCACAAGTGAATAAATCACTTCTTTGCCAAAAAAAAAAAACCATCAAATGATTGTGGACTACAAAGATAAATGTTTATCATTCCAGGATACGAATCTACAAAATTCAAATATAATAACAATAGAGAAATAAATCTCTACAATCCTCATAATGCATTGAACATGAATTATGTAGAAACACTTTAATTTAAACCACAAGCACATAGAAGCTTATACAAGTGTAAATTAACACTACTTACTTTTCACTAGTTATTGATATATTATGGTCTTTAATTTTTATTGGAAGCTTCTATGTAACATCAATTTTCAACGTAGCTTCTACAATTAAATTGGGAGTAAAGTAAGAGAACATTAGTCACTAGATATATCAACTTCTATATCCTTAAACAAAAAGAACCTAAGTGGCCAAGTTAACACAAGGAAAGAGATTGATAAAAAGTTTCCAAAATCTAGTAGCTACTAACACAATGCTTCTTAATAAGTATAAGCTCATTTCCTCAAGTCTCATATCTTACATTTTCTGAAAGAAAGTAAATGGTACGCTAGTATAGAGTAATTATTATAGTTAGATTACACAACTCTTGTATTGTCATCATTAACATCTAAACTAAAAACTAAGCATCAGAGAACGATCTCTACAAAGCCTTGACATTCCCTTTAGAGATTCTTAACTAGATTGCAGCAATTTCCAAATTTCAAGCATGCTGTTAAAATTTTCCAGAATTTTTCCTCCATTGTCCTTGGAAGGCTGAGCTGGTACTTTGCACTAGAATACTTGGTTTGCTACACCTGGAACCTAAAAATTCAGACCTGTCCTTGTGTACACTGGAAATACCTGTCTCTAACAATGTTTGTGGGATGGCTAATCCTATTTCAACTGTTGCTAATTCTTGCATTAACGGACAAGGATTCTATGATCCAACAGTGATTAGATAGTTCTGTCTCATCTTTTGATGATCACTGACGTTGCTTCTACTCTCATCAGTTATGTCTGTTATAAGTTCTAGCTAATATACAACAATGATTGAAGCATTATATATGCTAGACAAAATTTCATTTTCATATTTGTTGAGAATATTTTCTTTAAGAATGGAATGAAACTTTAGGCAAAACTAAATGGTTCCAAAGTCATCTTTGAAACACTGTGTTCATTCTACCATTTCGGAAGTTTCTTTTAGATTCATGGATGGAGATCGAGTGCATCCATTACACTAAATGCCTTCCTTAAATGATGTACATACTTAAATTCATAGTCATTTGGCCTGAAGATGACTAAATTAACATAAATGTTTATGTCAACTTGATGAACAATTTGGACTTATCTGACTTGACATTTTATATTTAGGCTTGCGGCTTCTCATGGGACTTGTTACCTCTTTTGGTCTATCTTCTGTATGTCTAATGGGGAGTGTGTAGTAATTTCTAAGTTAATTGATAGGTACCAGGTTTTTGACGAATCTCATCATTTATGAATGTTTAAAGTTTTTGGATATTAATAACTCCTTACTTTTAACGTCTTTAGAATCTTTATTTTCTCTTCAACAATTATTAGGTGAAAAATCGAAGGGAGTTAATTGTTTCGCAAACTTTCCGCAAACTTCTTTGGCACCAATAAAATAAAAACAAGCAAAATAGAATTAATAAAAGCACCAAAAATTTGGTAGCACAGTTCGGCACTCCTTGCCTACGTCTGCGGGGCCCTCACCCAGCTTAATCACTTTCATTGAAGTACAATAGAATTACTCAAAGCTTTACTGAGCCGACACCACTCAACCCCTGACACTATCTCTCAACCTCACTTCCCATAAAAGATTTTCACACCCAATAGAACAACTTCCCGATGAGTTCCGCTCCACTGAAATAGATCTGGAAGTCTTCGTAACAATAATGGGTTGATTCACATAAACACCAACACAAAGCCACAGCTGCACCGATAACACATTCACCAACCAAAGTATACACAGCCCATAAAGAAATGAATTAATAATCGTTGAGCCAATAAAAAATAATGCAGCCAAGAAATCACGTACACGACTGTTTCATTGAACAACTAATTCACGCAACCACTGCTTCATTATCTTTTGTCGCACAAGAGATTTCTTGCTCAATATCACACAGACCCACTGCACCGTGATTGCTCTTCACTGCACCATCAACACAAACCTCACAGCCAACGTCACTTTTGCTATGCATTGTGGAGGTTCAAAATCAATCATCAAAACCGCCTCCTAATACCAATACGCTCTCACTGCAGGAACTACTTGTGCATACACCCACTTTCTTCTTTTGTTCACCTTAGAGATAAAGATACATTGGAGACTGTGGATGCAATGCTTCAATTAATTGGAGTTCACTGCAACATTGATTTCAATCAACAATAAATGCATTCCACTACTCTTCGGTAGCCACACACATACAATCATCACCTAAGACACGTTATTCAGCTTCTTGTTTCATATACGCCGCAAGCAGTGTTTTTCTCATGGACACAACGTATGTCTTCTCAATTTTTTCGCACACGCACATTAGCAAAAAATAGACTCCTGCTATCAATCAAAGATGTGGGCAATATACACTATAAAGATTCACGGCAACTGCTTATAATTAACGTTTATGACACAAACTCAATTAATTAGAGAGAGTCCACCTACACTACGCAATTTGCAATTTTCAATTTACCAAAACTCAAAATCCATCCCAATACCACATACTGCATATGTATATATTTTTCATATAATAAGAGTTCCACTTTAATTCAAACATGCAACAACCTTATTCTTTTAATTTTATCAATCCACCAAATCCACAAATCCAACAGTAATTTTCAACATATCCAGTTGTAAGATAATTCCAATATTACCAAGGTGATAGACTCCATAAGTTATATCTTATATGTCCAATTAAAATGTCAAAACTAAATAAAAGATATATACAATATATCCTAACAATCTCCCCCTTTTTGGCATTGTTTGTCACAAATATGAAACTCCTCATAAATAATCATAATTGGACATATAAAGATGAAATTCACAATGCTCCCCCTTAATCAAACATCAAGTTTCAAAGAACACTAATTACCCAAATTTCTCCCCCTTGGGATAAAAAGATGCTAAAAAGCAAGACGAATAGTCACACATATACCTTGACATCTCCCCCTGAATGTAACATTCACTATAACCAATCTAATGTCTCCCCCTTGGGACAAAAATTATCATAATAATCACCAACAGATGCAGAAAATTACCATCATTCAAAACACTGAGAGATATGCCCGAAAGAGAGAGAGATATCCGAGAGAGATCCATATTGATGCTAGAGCTGAAGAGTCTTTGGTAGAGTCAAAAAGAAGTCAAAATGCAAACTACTAAAAAGATAAGGCGACAATAGCAACATAAAGCTAAAGAACCAAAAAAAAATATTTCCTTTTCTTTTTCATTTCCTTTTTTTGTTTTTTTAATAACAAAAAAATACTTCAAAAATTTAAAGCACACTGTCCCTATGCCTCTCGAAGAATCTCAAACCTGAGTTTATTCCTTGTCACATTATCTTAGTCATTGATTTCTTCTTCAGAAGTAACTGACTTATCTTGTATTTGACCAGTTACTTCACAAACAATAACTAACTGTGGATCTGTATAGTTTCTTGTTTTTCCTTCACTACATTTTTGTGCTTGTACTTGACCCTTTCTAATCCAAGCTTGCTTCGATACCATGGGATGCTGCTGGAAATTTAATAAAGAGCGTCTAAATTTTCGGTTTTGACCCCTTTGAAATATCATTTGTAGTAACTGATAACACCTTGGCCGTATATGTCCAATGATTCCACAAAAATGACATGCCGGTACAAATCTTTGATTCTTTCTCGTTGTTTCTTCTTCTCGGATAGATCTGGACATATTATTTTTCTCCTCATTCACTTTAGAGCACTCACCCTTATAGCCAATTCCTTGAAGATCCCCTTTAACTTTACCAATTTCCATCAACTTTTCTAGCTTTTCAATACCTCCATTTAACATTCTCAATCCCTTTTTGGTACTTACTAATTTCATTCGAGCTTCACCAAGCTCATTTTATGTCAACATCAAATTCTTTTCTAACTCTTGGATGGTGTTCTTTATGCAGAGATTCTCTTCCTTCAATCTTTCATTCTTTCTGCATATTTTCACCTATTTTTCGTACATTAGTTCGTAAGCCTCGTAAATGTCTCCATTTTATCACTTGACCCACTTTCATCATTGTCATAATCTGAATTAAGCTTCGAGCTGAATCATTTGCATTTTTTCCGAAATTTTCAGATTTACTCACTTTTTCATCTTCAGTTACTGTTAAACAAGTAACTGGACTTTTGTTATACAAAGTAACTAACGCATCATTATTAACAACTTCTTCTTCACTTCCCGATTCGTTATCACTCCAGGTGCTCGTATAAGATTTTCTTTTTCTCTTCTTCATAGTATTAGCACATTCCGCTTGAATATGTCCAAAGCCTTGACACTTATGATATTGCTCTTTACTTTTCTTTCTTCCTTATGAGTTTTGGCTTGTTGATTGAAGTTGTTATCCAATGAGCTCTCACCTTTTTGCCTAAACTTGGGTATGTCCTTTTTCACTCTCTTCAGCCACTTATTGAACTCTCGTGTTAATAGCTCTATCTCCTCGTTCTCGTCAGATTCATATTCTAAGTCATTCACGACTTTACCAATCTTAGCTTGCAATGCTAATCCTTTCTTCTTCTCTTGATTTTGACTCAACAAATTTGTTTCGAAATTTGTAAGAATTCCAACAACCTTCTCCAATGACAAATCATTGATGTCATGAGCCTCCTCGATTGCTACAATTTTTGGAATAAATCTGGGAGGAAGTGATCTCAATGTCTTCTTAAGAGTTTCAGATTGGAATATTTCTTCCCGAGTTGATGTGCCTGATTCGCTATATCACGCAATCTTTCATGAAAGTCCCCAATAGTCTTATTCTCATCCATCTTCAGTTCCTCAAACTGCACAGCTAACATCTGTAGTTTTGACGCTATAACAGATTTTGACCCTTCATGAATAGTCTGCAACATATCCAATGCTTCTTTAGCCAATTCACAGGCTGATATCATTGGGAAGTGTCCATCATCATCAGCACTGAAAATTGCATGCAAAGCTTGTGAGTTTCCAACTACTCTTTCTTCTTTAACTCTTGTCCATCAAGATGGATCTTTTAGAATTGTCTCTTCTTTATTGTCAGTAATCATCAGATGTGTGCAGCCATGTACTACCGAGTTCCATGCTCTTGTTCCCTGTGCCTGAATAAAGACCCTCATCCCGGATTTCCATGTAGGATAATTGGAACTGTCCAACAGCGGTGGCTTGATAATTGATGCTCCTTCTCTTATGGCCATGTTCGCGAAACTAGGATCTGCACCAACTTGCTACCAAGTTCTGAATCGGTGACCTTGCTCTGATACCAACTGAAAAACCGAAGGGGATTAATTGTTTCGCAGACTTTCCTCAAACTTATTTGGCACCAATAAAATAAAAACAAGCAAAATCGAAATAATAAAAATAATAAAAACACCATAAATTTGGTTGCACAGTTCGACACTCCTTGCCTATGTCTGCGGGCCCCTCACCCAACTTAATCACTTTCACTGAAGTACAATATAATTACTCAAGACTTTACTGAGCCGACACCTCTCAACCCCTGACACTATCTCTCAACCTCACTTCCTATGAAAGATTTTCACACCCAATAGTACGACCGCCTCGTACTAACCTCGACAGAGGATTTTCTCAATCAATCTTTTAACGAAAGAACAATGAACAAATAACTCAAGTGATTAAAATAATAAAGAACGAAAACTAAATACACTTGAGATAGAAAAGAACAACTTCCCGATGAGTTTCGCTCCACTGAAATAGATCTGGAAGTCGTCGCAACAATAATGGGCTGATTCACATAAACACCAACACAAAGCCACAGCTGCACCGATAACACATTCACCAAGCAAAGTATACACAACCCATAAAGAAATCAATTAATAATCGTTAAGCCAATGAAAATTATTGCAGCCAAGAAATCACGCACACGACTGTTTCATTAAAGAACTAATTCACGCAACCACTGCTTCATTATTTTTTATCGCACAAGAGATTTCTCGCTTAATATCACACACACCCACTGCATCATAATTACTCTTCATTGCACCATCAACACACACACCACAGCCACCGTCGCTTTTGCTACGTGTTGTGGAGGTTCAAAATCGATCATCAAAACCGCCTCCCAACACCAATACGCTCTCACTGTAGGAACTACTTGTGCATACACCCACTTTCTACTTTTGTTCACCTTAGAGATAAAGCATACATTGGAGATCATGAATGCAATGCTTCAATTAATTAGAGTTCACTACAACGTCGATTTCAATCAATAATAAATGCATTCCAATACTCATCGGTTGCCACACACATGCAATCAATACACCGTAAATCTCACCCAATACACGTTATTCAGCTTCTTGTTTCATATACGCAGCAAGCAGTGTTTTTCTCATGGACACACGGCATGACTTCTCAATTTTTTCGCACACGCACATTAGTAAAAAATAGACTCCTGCTATCAATCAAGGATGTGGGCAATATACACTAGAGAGATTCATGGCGGCTGCTTATAATTAACGTGTATGACATAAACTCAATTAATTAGAGAGAGTCCACCTACACCACGCAATTTGCAATCTCAATTTACCAAAACTCAACATCCATCCCAATACCGCATACCGCATATGCATAAATCCTTCATATAATAAGAGTTCCACTTTAATTCAAACATGCAACAACCTTATCCTTTTAATTTTATCAATTCACCAAATCCACAAATCCAGCAGTAATTTTCAACATATCCAGTTGTAAGATAATTCTAATATTACCAAGATGATAGACTCCATAACTTATATCTTATATGTCCAATTAAAATGTCGAAACTAAATAAAAGATATATACAATATATCCTAACATTAGGATTTCCACAAAAATAAAGGCTTTAGTGTGACAGCTATATGCTTTTCGGATAACACGGTTATAGCTTGGGCCTACATCAAGCTTGTTATCCCCATTGATTTGTATCCCTGACAATAAAATGTAGCCACAATCTCTTTTACTTGACCTAACAGTTGATAAAAAGAAACTCTTTCAATTTCTCTATTCTTAAGTACTACTCCCCTGACTTTTCAAATGCAACAAATGAAAGATATATATACAGGTCATATAATAATTGATTATTGATAATGACAGCATTTACTAACATGAATTCAATACAATCCTTTACCTGGGAAAATATCAACAGCTGTTTTGCCGTTAGACATCACTCATTCATTACCTCCAAACTGAGTGTACTAAATTTACATAGAGCTAAAATGCCAAACTAGACAGACATTCATTCTAAATCATATCAGATGCATAGAGTAGAAACTGTGCTATTTATCACTAATGAACTTACAATACGACATTTGTCTTGCTCCATCATCAAGAGCTTACTATTTGCAACCCCATACGAAGATGGACAAATGATGACAGGTGTTAATAGAAAAATTATTAGAGACGATAAGCCTTTTCTTCTGTCTTATACGTATACGTGGCGTCCTAAGATTGGGTGTCGTTAGTGTTAAGTGCTGCTATTCGCTTTTAATAATTCAGAGGGAAGTAGTTGGTAAAAAATCTAATGAGCTGATTGTCTCCAAAGTTTGAATCGTACCCAAATTTAAACTTTAAACTCTTAAGAGTCATGTAAATCTTTTATGCTTTGCTTATGGTCATCGAATATTATAAAATTATTTAAATTTAACACTAATTTCGTGTTTTACAATTTTAATTCCAAGCAAAGTCATGACAGTGTACACAATTAAGCAAAAGTATTGTCCTCAATTTATAAAGTTTCTAGAGGATTACATTAGTGTTTCATCCTAAACAATATGATTGTTTAGAAGCATAAAGTAATCATAACTTTGCAAATGTTATGCAATCCAATGTCTAACTTCTAATAGCAAATCAACCCAAGCTGGCATTAATAACAAGCAATTGTTTGAAGAAAGACCAAACTAAATTATCCTACTATAACTTACAGCCCTGTAACTTTCTTAAGGCATTATGTTGTTTGTTATTAATGTTTCTCTTTTTTGTTTGATAGTGTTTGAGTTTTAACTGGGAATTTGCTGTGGTGGGCCTGGTTGGATGCTTGGAAAATGTGGGATAAATTTATTAGGTTGCTATTTTCAGTTCTGAGATTGTTTTACTTGAATGATGCCATTAAATGGTGTTTGCTTGTTTCTTTTACCATTATATGGACCAGATAACCCGAGTACAAATGTGCTTGTACTTAGTGATTTATGTTATAGAATAAAGTCTACAAAAGTTATAGAAATTTCCAAGTAAAAGGTAGAATCTTGTGAAGTTTAGTGCTTTGGTGATGTGGAGTGGGGTATGTAATGTTTAGTAGCCAAGACATTTTTAAAACTCCACCAGATTCTGCAACGTAGTGGTCTTTTTAAAAACATGGTTTAAGTAAGATTCCCAAAACTTGACCACTCCACCAGAAACTTACATGCATGGCGTCTGACCTAAAGTAACCCATTAACCATAGATACTTACTGAAGTTCTAAAGATATTAAGAAACAATCAATTTCTTTGTATAACC
>JAOSBN010050521.1:0-14619 GCA_027563595.1 Erythroxylum suave | reverse complement strand
ACAAAATCACAATTAATATCCGTCCAAAAATCGAGACAATGACAAAATTGCCCTTTGGGGCTAAAATTGTCTAACAAAGTGAACATGTCATTGAAAAAGTCTTGCTATCATTTTGTAGATTCTAAAATTTCCTTTTGTTTCTTTCTCACTATAGTGTATAGATAATACGACTAAAACCTGAAATAGTTGTCACCTTTATCCTTGAAGGTTTTACTGCTAGTCCAGTCTATTATCTATACCTAGTCTTATATTATCACAATGAGCATTGACAAAGTCTGGAATTTATGCCAAATTGCTGATGAGTTGTTCAATCTGGAATTGAAAATTTAATTACGTCTTTGATATTCCACTTTTATTTTATAACTAACAACAGGATGTAACTATTTAATTCGGGTTTGACAACGTTTGTAAGCAGAAGTAGTAGTTAAAAGTATATAATACATATATACATACTTTTACAACTTCAAGACCAAGACATTTGGCCAAGAAACCAGAACTAGTGGAACCGTTAACATAAGACCATAAAACAAATCAGAATGGATTCGGAAGCTTCTTTTACCGCAATAGTACCTCCAGTGTTTGATGGAATAAATTATGGGCTGTAAGAATGGAAGCCTATCTTGATTCAATGATCTCTGGGAAGCTGCTGAGGATGAATATGAAGTTCTTCCCTTACCAAACAATCCAACAATGGCACAAATTAAAAATCACAAGGAGAGGAAATAAAAAAATCAAACGTAAGGGCTAGCTTGCTTACAATTGTCTCCTCTTTTTTCACCAGAATAATGACTTAAAATAGATAAGTAAATGTGGGATTTCTTGGAGCAAGAATATGCAGGAAATGAAGGGTCAGAAGCATGTAAGTTATGAATCTGATCATAGAATTTGAAATACAGAATATGAAAGAATCAGAATAATCAAGGACTATTTTAACAGATTGCTCATCATGCTTCACATCTTGGGACTGACTTATTTATTCAAGAGTTGTTCAGAAATCCTATTTACAGGTCCTAATAAATTCGAGGCCACAATTTCATCACTGAAAAATACCAAAGATCTGTCAAGTATTACCTTGGTAGAATGGGGTTGTGGAGAGGAGAAACAGAATAATTATGAGTGCTTGTTATATGGTAAAGAGCTACCAAATAAATTCTAGGCTGGGTATGCAATTACGGTTATCTTTTTTCCAGACAGATTACCAACAGAAGTATTTAAAAAAAAAGGACACCATTTAATGCATGGTATGGCAATAAAAGGCTGTTATTTGAAAATATTTGGTTGCTTATGTTTCTCTTACATTCTATACCTAAAGAAAGTGAAGTTGGATAAGAAAGTAGAACCGGATATACTCACCTTCAAAAGCCTATAGAATTTATATTCCATAAAACAACAAATCTTTGAGTTAGATAACTAGAGGTGGGAAGATAAACAAGAAATTAGTATTTCAAGGGGGCGATGAAAATGTTAGGGGTCGTTTGGTTCCACTTCTGTTTTTCTATTGTTGATGTTAGTTTCTGTTTTCTGTTTTGGGAAAGAAAAAAACAAAAACCTGTTTGGTTGAGATTTGTAATATAAAAACTGAAAAACAAAAACCTGTTTGGTTGAAATTTATAATAAAAAACTAAAAACAAAAAATGTTTAGTTTTATCATCCTGTTTCTATTTTTTTGTAATTATACTCTTATGTGTAATAATTATAATATAATACAATATATTTTTAAATTAATTAATTATCACTGTAGCTAAAATTAAAATATATGCAAATCAAATATTATTTAAAACTTACACATTAATTGAATATAATAAAATGACATAAATTAGAAATTATATTAAGTCATTCTAATCAATAAAATATGTCCATCATACTATAATTCTTGAAAATAACATCATAGTACTATTATTTACAAAAAGAAACATAAATCGATTAGAAATAATATAATCACTCCACATTTACCTAATAATTTCATCTCGCTTTTAAGACATACCTCGAAGTTGTGCTGCAGTGATATTATACTCTATTTGAGAACTTACATCTTCATTTGCGCTTTCCCTAATTTGTTCTTCATTTTTAGCACAACTGTCAAATAATTCATCGCTTTATCCATAATTCTAAGATAGTTGTGTATAACACAACAAGCAATAACGATGTATTTTTTTTCTTCATATCATAACTTGGCATGTTTTTAAGTATAGGGAAATCTTGCTTTTAGAACGTCAAAACACCTTTCAATATCATTTCTTAACGAAGAATGCCTGTAGTTAAACAATTCATGTGAACCTTGAGGTCTTCCTCTACCTTTATAAGCTCGCAAATGATATCTTTCACTTCAGTATGATGAAAGAAATCCAGGCATATTAGTATGGCCCGAATCAACCAAACAGTACTTACCTAACATATAAAGAACATTATATTAACAAAAAATATTAAAAATGAATCATAATTACTATGTTTATTTAAAATAATATATTACCTTGTGGAGGCATAGGAAATTGATTTGCTGGATTTGTCACTATTTCTAAAAGAACTCGAGAGTCATTTATAATACCTTCTCATCCAGCCATTACATATGTAAAATGCATGTCAAATAAGCAACAATACATAATATTTTGGGTTGGATTAACTCTTTTGCCCCTGTATAGTATTTGTTCATTGGTCGAAACATGTGCATCAATATGTGTACCATCTATTGCTCCTACACAATCCTAAAATTAAAATAATAATTACTAATAATAAGAACATAATTAAAATAGTAATTAAATATATAAATGTACCTGAAAATATGGAAAGACTTTTGAATTCTGTTGAATCTCAGGAGGTGTATTAGTAAAAGATGGTGGAGTAATGAATCGTTTTGCGACGATTAACTGCATATAAGACTTTACGAAAGTACTTCGAAATTATCTAAGTTGAATAACAAAAGCGTTCTGCGTTGACTCTAGTTGTCTCACTATGCCCTATAGTCATCAAGAAAATTGCCACTTGTTCCTACACAGTCAAATGACCTATTGCCTTTAAGCCTCCTAAACTCTTCAACTCATCACATAAGCTCAAGAAAATTATCTTTCTCATTCTTAAGTTTTCATAAATCCTTGTAGTATTCCCATTCAAAAGTTCCATTATCTAATCAAGACCTTGTAGAGCAGAAGTTCTACATGGTTGTTTTTGTAAGTGAAAATATTTGTTCTCTCCCCCAGCTAAAGAAATAATGATTAACTTCTTACGTTCATCATCAGAATCTGACTAGAAATCTGATAAGAAATCCATGTATCTACAATAATAACATTAAATAATTAATATAACATTCAATCAAAAAATTTAATCGAAGGTAGACAAAATATTCATACATTAAGTCAAATATTCATACAACTCACAAACTTAAAATGTTCAAACTATAGAACAATGTTTAAAATAAAAGTGTCGAATTAATAAGAATTCGATATGTAATAACATGAAAATATAGCTAAAGCGACATAATTCAATGCAACTTCCTTGTATCTGTCATCTTCAAAATAATATCCCTATAAAGTGGAGAATCATGTAAAGCCTTTATAGCTTTTCCATATTGCACATCGTAAACACCCAATTCATCTAAGGACTTCATACATTCCATCATTATGTTACGCTCTTGAGATCTACTCTTTGTAATAGATGATGTTTCACTCAGTTTTTCCGCAAGTAAATCATTCTTCCTTTTTGATTGTTCACCAATTACAATCAAGGTCTCTTCTACAATGTTAGAATGTGTCTTCTTTACTTTATTATTCTTAGTAGATTTCTTTCTCTGAGATATAGAACTTTTATCTTGACTTCTTTCTCATTATATGAGTAATCTTCATCAACATCAATTCCATGTTCCTCTTCTGTACTATTAGATGGAGATTTAGTTGATGGATTTGTATGCATATCAGTTGCAGTAGTATCTTCAAAAATATGACATAAGTCTAAAAATTCTTTACATCCTTTTTTCTTGAATCTGTGAGTCATTTTATGCACCTATAATGATGAAAAAGATATATGAGAATGGATATTATATAATATGATATATTAATAAAACTAAAGACATATTATAGCTTAAATAGATTTTCCTAACATTCAATTGTAATATTAACTTCACCAGTAAAAGAGTTGTAACCAATTCTAGTCTCTTTGAGTAAGTTCTTAAAATTCTTCAATCTGGCCCTTAATCCATTATACTTATTCTTCAATTGAATATCAGTATACTCCTTATTGAATTTTGTTTGAAGCCCTGCTTTAATATTCTTCCAACCAGATTTGGAAAAGGTAGTAGTCATTCGATTTCCCTTCTTCACTTCTTCAACCATCAAGGAGATTAAATACATCTCTATAGTATCATTCCAACCCCATCTTTTTCATTTACTTCCATACAATTATTGTAATCACTCATATTGTTTAGCCTTCCATCACTAAATGTAATAACATATAAGTGACATCAATCACATCAATTTTTACAAAGTGTTAAATGCTAAATATAGTTCAAAATAAACAAGTGACAACTATAACAATTTCTAAAAAATATTTGGTGTCTAAACTTGTACACAAATTAGATTTTCACTATATGTGAAAACCTAGTAGTAAATCATTTACACATTTCTTTATTTCATCTTTAGCTTCAAGTAAAAGGCCACTTCAACAAGATTCATGAGGAAAGGGTCAAGAAGCTTATAATATAATTGAGATAGTACAAATGAAAAGCTTTTCTAACACAACATAAGATTGATAGAAAAAGGTGAACCTTAATGTGCTACAATACTATCTTATACTAACATTTTCAACTTAAATTCTAATTTATTTAATGATCAATTGTTAGATATCTTTGTCAACTATCATTCAACACAAATTCCGGTCTCTCCCTTCTATTTTCTGTCATGAATATGTGATATAAATGATGTGAAAAGAAAAGCCTCCACATGCTACATTAAATGCATGAAGACAAAAGAAGACAACATCAAACCAAATGCCATATTAAATGCGTGAAGACAAAAGAAGACAACATCCAACCACATGCCATATTAAATGCGTGAAGGCAAGAAGACAACGTCTAGGCTGATTGCAAGCAATTAATGACGTGAATGTAGCCCACAATAAATGACGTCAACTCCAAGAAGAAAATAGTTACAATAAATCACGTGAAGAAAAGAAGATAAGAAGACAAACATTGAACATAGCCTCCACATGTAACAATAAATGACGTGAAGACAAGAAGTCAAGAAGCCAAGAAGCCTCCGCACGCTACATTAAATGACATGAAGTCCAAAACAGCTACAAAACGTGAGGAAGAAGAAAATAGCTATAGCTGTCTGCTCTTCTATAAAATCACGTGAAGATTAAGAAAATAGTTATACAATGGTATTTTATGGGCTATTCTCGGTTTTGTATTGTTCTTTAAAGGATCACTTAAGTTATCAGTATGTTTAGCATAGGAGGGGAGCAAAAACTGAAGAAGAACGAGAGTGCATCTTCTTTATTACCACAGAAAAATGTAGAAACTTATGCTCAAGGTAGAAGTTGTACACGGTTGCCTTTAGTAAGTATGGCTATATTTATAGTACTGTGATTTTCTTTATATTTCTTTTCCTTATTATGATTCTATGTTAGATTTATGACTCTCTTCCATCAAGCCTAGTTTTTCTATTTTGATTTTTACTACCAAACTAATGGGACTGATCTTCTCATTAACAAGATACTCAGCTCAGAGTAACACAAAGAGAAAACAAGCAAATAGGATTGATAGTATGATGGGTCTGATGTTATAGACAAGAGAGACGAGAAATCACAGAAGCAAGAGATAAATATGAAAACAAACCTGTAGATATTGGAAGACAGGTGAAAATGTAGAAGATGAAGTCGGCGCAGGAGAAGAGAGAAACTTGTTTTTGTGAAAAAAAACTCGTTTCAAAATAGATGGAAAATTGTTTTCATAAATCACAAAAAACATTATTTTTACGTTTTTCGTAAAATAGTTGTTTCTTTTTAAACGAAATATAAAAACGTGATTAACCAAACATGATTTTTAAGGTAGTTTCTTAATTTACAAAAACTACAACAAAAAACTTAAAAAAAAAACAAAACAAATAGGGCCTTAATGAAAAACCAGACAGGAGAATTAGATTAATCTCTAATCTATGAAAAGTGCAATGTAGGTATAATGGGCCTCGCAAGGAATGAAAAGGCTGTAGCTAAGGATGGGAGTGGGCAGGCTCTAAGAAAAATGCACAGGACTGGCCCAAGGTCCCCGACGCAATCAGGCCTTTGTAAATCGAGGCTCGATTGGGCCATATAGGTTAGGCCCATCAGGCTAAAGGATCCAAGCCCTTTTCTTTCTAGCTCGAGCCCTACTCGAAGCCCATCCAAGTTCAGATAGAATTTTATTTAATTAAAATTTTAAAGTGATCATTGAGGTTATGAATTTTAAGTGAATAATAAAAATTGAGATTTTATAATGAATAAATACATAAAATGGCATATATTGATAAAATGAATAAGATGAAATTAAATTCATTAACAAAGGATGATAAGATTATAAGAAATGAAAATATATAATTAAAGTAATTAATTCAATTAATTAAAGTTATGCATTTCAATTGATTAATGAAAATTAAGATTTTATAATAAATGATATATAAAGCGTACATATATTAATTAAATGAATAAGATGAAATCAAATGCACTAATGAAAGAAAATGGAATTATAGGAATGAAAGAAAAAGATTATAATTAAAGTGATTAATACAATTAATTGAAGTTACGAATTTTAATTGATTAATAAAATTTGAGATTTTATAATGAATAAATATATAAAACGTAAATATATTGATCAAATAAATAAGATGAAACAAAATTCTTTAATAAAAAAGGATAAGATTATAGGAAATGAAAAAATATATAATTAAAGTAATCAATTCAATTAATTAAAGTTACAAATTTCAATTGATTAATAAAAATTAAGATTATATAATGAATAAATATGTAAAATGTACATATATTGATAAAATAAATAAGATGAAACTAAATTTATCAATGGAGGACAAGATTATAAGAAATCAAAGAAAAATATCATAATTAAAGTAATCAATTTAATTAACTCAAGTTATGAATAAAATTCATTCATTGATGACATGATTTACAAAAATAATTATCCAAAATTTTTAAATGATACAATTTACAAAAAAGTCAAGATAAAATCATTAAATAATATTCTAGATCGAGAATTTTAGATTGTGAGACTAGAGAATAGATAAACTAAGGGTATGTTTGATTAGATGTTAATTAATTGAATGGAATAGAACGAAACGGAATGGAAAGGCATAGTTTATAATGAAATGAAATGTAATATAGTGAAAATTTATTTTGGAAAGATAAAAGAGTTCATAATGTAATGTAGTGAAACACTGTTGGGAAGATGGATGGAATGGAATGAAATGTATAATAAATGACTATTATACTCCTAATATTAAAATGGGTATTGCAAGAGGTTTAATACATAATTTTAAAACTGTCCAATTATACATTTTCTATTTTAAAATAATAAAAAAATTAAACAAAAGTTTTATTATTTTATTATTAATTATATAAAAATATTATTATTATTTATTTAATAAATTTTATTATATTATATGTGATTTATATTTAAATTTTATTTATTTATATATTTATTTATATAAAAATATATACAAAAAATTAAACAATACTTTTTATATATTTTCTATTTTAAAAAATTATTTTATTATTAATTATAAACAATTTATTATTAATTGTATAAAATATTATTATAATTATTTAATAAATTTTATTCTAGTATATGTGATTTATATTCAAAAATTATTTATTTATATTTTATTTATATAAAAAGATATACAAACGATTAAAGAATAATTTTTATATATTTTCTATTTTAAAATAATAAGAATTTTAATGAAATTTTTATTATTTTATTATTAATTATATACAATTATTTATTAATTATATAAAAAATTACTATTAATTATTTGATAAATTTTATTCTAGTATATGTGATTTATATTTAAAAATTATATACAAACAATTAAAGAATAATTTTTTATCTATTTCTATTTTAAAATAATAAAAATTTAATGAAAGTTTATTATTTATTATTAATTATATAAAATATTATTATTAATTATTTAATAAATTTTATTCTATTATATGTGATTTATATTTAAAAATTATTTATTTAGATTTTTATTTATATAGAAATATATTAAAAAATTAAAGAATAATTTTTATATATTTTCTATTTTTCATTAATAAAAATTTTATTAAATTTTTTTATTCTATTATTAATTATATACAATTTTTATTAATAATTTAAAAACATTATTATTAGGGTAAGGAGACATGAGTGGCAATAGACAGGTTTGGTAGTTACTATTAAGAAAAAGAAGAAATGACAGAAAAAATAATATTTATGTTAAGAAAAATTATTGATGAATTATAAGGTAGTATGCATTTATTAGTTTATATTTCATCATAAATCCTTCAAATCGGAGGTTCCTTATTTTCATTGTTTAGAATAAAATAGAACGTAACATGAAAATCTCCACTTGCATCTCATTCCTTTTCATTCCATTATGAAACCATCAACCAAATGAAGGAAGTGTATTACGTTCTATTCCATTCCATTACTAACCCTCCAACCAGACAAAACCTAAGAGAGCAGCTAACCTTTGTATCCATTTGTATTACTTCTTCTATATATAGAAACATTACATTTAGTGTTGTAATATTAAAATTAAAGGAATATTAAGTACATTATAGTAATTATTAAATAATTAAATATATTTTCACCATCAAATGTTTTATCAAGATAATGTCCACATAATTTATAATGTGTATTATTATGTGACTCTATTAATGTTTAATTTAATAGAACAATAGTAATGAAAAATTTAAGAATAATACATAAATGAAATATAAACCTTATACTTATGATCTTATCATAATTTATTTACAAAATATATTTTTTGATGAAGTTTATCTAGTTAATTATATATATATATATATATATATATATAGGATAAAGAATATATTTTATTAGTTATGTTGCAAATTCTACAATCAACCAATTGAATATATTTTTATATCATAAATTACCGTGAACATCATTCATAACTTGCCATCGGTAAAATTACATGAATTAGTTATACAATAATTGTACGAAGATAATATTAATTAATACCTTTGCAGGGGAGGTATATATATATGTGTATGCATCTTTTCAACCTAAAACTCTTCCGATTCCTTTTGCTGCTTTTTTCTGTTAGCAAGAGACGTTATTAGTTGCGAGGGGAAGCGACATTTATATGGTTTATGATTTATATATACAAATTCTACCCCAATTTGAACACGTAATTTCAATCCAAGTTTACATTTAGTTGATATTACACAAATTGAATTATATTGTCAAATTATCCACGTTTTCAATACATTTTTTGCTTATCTTAACGTTATACAATACAGGATCTAATTATAAATCCATTATAAATCATTTATTGTTGTAAAAAACTCTTAAATATAATCGAAAAACATATTTGTATTTCTGATTTTATAAAATTACAATTCAACATCACGTCGTCATGGGGTAATATTTAAACTTGTACTTATAATTTTGTTGATTTTAAAGTATATTATCTTTACTATTAAACTCAATTATGAATTCTTTCCAAAGGAAAAAAAAAGGATGTACTATTGGTACTGCCTCAGGCCCACCAAAGGCTACAGTACACATTGAAGACACAACAAAGCCTACGACAGCAAGGAACAAACAATGCACCTTCCACAACATTCATCCTTCCCTTTCTCGCTCATCCATCCCTGTATATTGTGTACGTGATTCTGCTTTTCATCATTAGTTTGTTACAAAAGTTTGTTATAACCAACTGTAATAATTAGTCCTCGTGTATATATATACCTTGTAGCCACTCTGAATGAATGCAAGAAATTCATCGTTTCTTCATTGCCTTCCAAACTATCTCTCCATAATCCCTACATGGTATCAGAGCAAAATCTGATCCTACCCAAACCCTAATATCCAAAGACCCAACTTAAATCCACAAAATGACTTAAACTTCGAGAGATTCAAGTCAAAACAATACACCAGATCTGAATCTCGAGAAAGAAATCGAAGCAGAAGCATACCAAACAACCACCGCCGACACCCCAGGATGCCTCATGGTCACCACACCACTCAACGAAAACAATTACTTGGCATAGAGCAAATCTATGAGCATAACCCTAAAATCCAAAATCAAATTAGGTTTTGTCAATGGGGAGATTAAAAAACCAAACGACGATGCCACTCAAGCTAGACGATGGATGACAGTGGACAACTTGATGATCGCGTGGTTGCTGAACTCACTGAACAAGGAAGTCGCAAACTCCTTCACCTTAATCACCACCGCGCAAGACCTCTGGGAGGAGTTAAAAGCAAGGTACGGTGAAAGCACTAGTCCTCACTTATACCACATAGCGCAAGAAATCAATAACTTTTGCCAAGGTAACAATTTCATCACAACATATTTTACGAAACTAAAAAGTACATGGATTGCTTAATGCCATACAAAAATTATTCTTGTGAATCTGCCTAATACAATATTTGTGTTGAGAATAGTAACAAGTCGATGCAATTTCTAGTGGGATTAAGGGAAGAATATTCCAACATGGTTAGCCAGATAATGTTGATAGACCCACTGCCTCTAGTAAACAAGGAGTATTCAATGGTTTTGGCTGTTGAAAAACAGAAAACGGTAAACGTCGGCCAAAATAGTCTAAACCAAATGTCTGTAGCTTTGTTTGCAAACCCTGCCCACAGTAAGAGACCATCGGGGAGGGAAACCAATAACAAGAAATAAAGTCTGTGGAAAGATCAGAAAGTGTGTGATCATTGTCATGAACGTAGGAACCTTAAGGATACGTTCTTTCTTCTACATGGTATACCAGATTGGTATAAAGAATTACAACGTAAAAAGGGAAAAGGGTATTACGCAGGCAATGTCATGGAGAGTCCTATTGATGATGCAAGCGATAACTCCCTAAGTGAATTGAAACAAAACAACGTAGAGGTGGACATGGTTAGCTTGGCCAAGCAAGTCCAAGAATTAAAATTGATGAATAAAGGAAAGCAAGGAGCAATAGCGAATCATGTGGCATTCAACGCTTTTGCAGGTAACCACCCTCAACATATTAACCTTAGTAAGCATAAATGTGATGATGATTCGTGGATTATAGACTCAGGCGCCTCTGCACATATGAGCCCCAAATTGTCAGTATTTACAGATTATACTAAACAGAACACACCAACCCTTGTGACTCTACCGAATGGTTTTGTCAACATGACAGAACACCTGGGAACAGCGACTCTCACACCTACCTTGACTCTTAACGATGTACTACACATCCCGTCATTATACCACAATTTGCTCTCGGTAAACAAAATGGCCACACAAAACAACATTGTTGTTATATTTATTGACAATCATGTTTTTTTGCAGGACCTGCGTGACGACTACATCGTAGCGAAATGCGAAGCAATGAGCGGTGTTTACAAGCTCTCAAACAACACTTCCTTCCACCCAAAAGCCTCAAAGGTCCTCCATTACAGTTTTACTTGAACAAATTTGTTAGTAATCATGTATCGAACAATTTTACATTATGGCACAATCGTCTTAGACATGTTTCTACAAACAAGTTATCTCATTTACCAAATAGATTCGTTAAAGTTCCCAGCAACTACATGTGTGCTTTATGTCCCTT
Source organism: Erythroxylum suave (assembly GCA_027563595.1). Classification (NCBI taxonomy): domain Eukaryota; kingdom Viridiplantae; phylum Streptophyta; class Magnoliopsida; order Malpighiales; family Erythroxylaceae; genus Erythroxylum; species Erythroxylum suave. The sequence continues at coordinate 2,829 of JAOSBN010050521.1, read as the reverse complement.
AGCCAAAAGAAAAAAGAAAACTATTTTCTTTACACCAAATTGTCGCAACTTCCCCATTTGAACTCTTACACATCGATCTTTGGGGTCCATATAGGACACCAAACGTTGATGGCTCCTTTTACTTCTTAACAATTGTAGATGAGTTTTCCAGGGCCACGTGGACTTACCTGTTAAATAGTAAAGATCAAGTTCATCTAACCCTACAATCCTTTTTGAACATGATCCGTACTCAATTCCGTTCACCTATACTAAGTGTTTGAATTGACAATGGCACCAAATTTACTAATAAATTATGCCAAAACTTATTCCTCTCAAAAGGAATCATACACCACCAAACCTGCCCTTACACCCCATAACAAAACGGTTGTCGAAAGAAAACATAAACACCTTCTACAAATCACTTGTGCCTTACTTTTTCAAGCCAATTTACCAAAAGAATTTTGGGGGGAAGCTTTACTCACCTCCACCTACATCATAAATCTCCTACCTTCCAAAATTCTTTCCTGGAAAACCCCATATGAAATGTTATACAATAAACCACACGTATACGAAAATCTGCATACATTTGGTTGCCTATGTTTTTCCACTAACACTAAACCACATAAGGAGAAACTTGAACCCCGTGCCACACGTTGTTTGTTCCTAGGATACGTGCCTGGATACAAAGGTTTTAAAGTTATGGACCTCATTACAGAACAAATCTCTGTTTTCCGCGATGTTGTGTTCCATAAACAAACTTTCCCATATTCTCTTTCCACCAACAATAACTCAAATGTTCAAAATCTTGGACTTCTTACATTTCCACTAACTCCCCCATCAAACTTAGGGGCCTAACCAACCCCACAACACCTTTCGTCCACCAAGTCAAATCAACCAACTCACCTTCCCATATCAACCGAGCCCAGTCCACCCAATCCATATGCATCCACTCCAGAGTCCAGCAACTCACCTATTTTTACTACCCCTCCGATAACCCTTGCTCCACTCACCCCACACACCGATCCCCTATCTTCCCCCCGCCTTCCCATCAATTCTCAAAACCTAAATTCACCATTACCTATCGCTCCCCTGCCTACCCGTTTTAGTACAAGACCAAAACAGCCCCCCAAGTATCTTGCAGATTACGAGACCATTATTAACACCGCTCATTTCGCTACGTCGTCGTCATCTCAGGTTACTTCTCACCCCTTACCTTTTTTTCTCTTCTTTTGATCTCATCTTTCACGACCATTATTTAGCATTCATGGCTATTGTGTCTATAGAACACGAACCGTTGTCATATTCTGCTACTAAGGATAATTCGTTGTGGGTCACTTCTATGACTGATGAACTCATGGCTTTGGAAAGGAACTGTACCTGGTCCTTTGCTGATCTACCAAAGGGAAAACGTGCTCTCCAAACAAAATGTGTCTTCAAAATTAAATGTCAACCTAATGGTTCCATTGAACGACGTAAAGCAAGCTTGCTAGTCAAAGGATTTGGTCAACGAGCAGGTATCGATTATTCAGATGTTTTTTCTCCGGTGGCAAAATTAACTAATGTTCGAGTCTCTTTAGCCGTTGCTGCTGCCAACAACTAGTCGTTCTGTCACTGTGATATTAATAATGCTTACCTCCATGGCTACATCGATGAAGATATATATAGCTCTCCACCACTTGGCTATTCCCAAGTACCTCCAGGAAAGGTTTGTAAACTAGTCAAGTCCTTATATGGCCTCAAACAGGCTGGTCGCCAATGGAACAAACAAATTACCGCTCAACTTATGGCTTTTGGATTCTCCCAATCTGCTTCTGATTCATGTTTATTTACTATAGGCTCTGGTCCCACTTTTACTGCTCTTCTAATATACGTTGATGATGTTTTGTTGATGGGTCCATCTGAAAATACTATCATCGATGTTCAATGTTTTCTACACCAGCAGTTTACGATCAAGGATCTTGGATACGTCAAGTATTTTATTGGCGTGGAAATAGCGCGCTCCCCTTCTGGCATGCTCCTATCCCAACAGAAATACATCCAGGATATCATTCATGAGGCCAACTTACCACACCTCAAGCCAGCCAAGGTACCGATTACTCCTGGTACTAAACTGTCCTCTGATTCTGAACTCCATTCGACAATCCAGCTCAGTATCGTCAATTAGTCGGCCAGCTTCTCTACTTGTCTTTTACTCGCCCAAACGTGACTTTTGCGGTGCAGCAGCTCACACAATTTACAAGTGCACCCACCACCCACCACTAGACTGCATTAACTCAAGTCTTGAGGTATTTACACTCCACTGCCCATATGAAACTATTTTACCCTGCCAATTCACCTCTATCTTTGAAAGCACATTCAGATTCTGACTGGGTTGGGTGCCTCTCCTCTCGCAAATCCATTACGAGTTACTGTATTACGTTAGGCTCTGCCTTAGTCTCTTGGAAAACAAAAAAAAAAGACCGTTAGTCGTTCTTCCGCAGAGGCAGAGTATTGCAATATGGCATCTACATTATGTGAATTACGTTGACTCTCTTACATTCTTACTGATCTTCACATCCCTCTGCATATGCCTATTCCTCTGCACTGTGACAATTTGGTTACGATTCATATCTCCACCAATCCCATTTTTCATGAACGGACAAAACATCTCGAGATTGACTACCACCTGGTTCGCAATGCCGTTTCCGAGGGGTTCATTGCCACACCACATGTACCTTCTACACTTCAACTAGCTGATTGCTTTACTAAAGTGTTGGACCCCGATTTTTAAGTAGAATTTAGAAATAATAAGTAAAAAGAAATGAGTGTTATTCTGTATATGTTTAGGTATAAATGTAATTATACTTAAAG